>JAEMOT010001049.1:9331-56989 GCA_019297695.1 Apostasia ramifera | reverse complement strand
ATATATATATATATATATAAGTGAGAGGGGTGAGAGGGGTGTGATAGGTATCAGGTATGAAAATACTTAAAGTGGGTCCAAAGTGAATATTAATAGTCTAATGCTCCCCATCAAGTTGGGGCATAAATATTATATAACTCTATCTTGTAACAAAGAGAAGAGCTAAGAAGAACTCGAATGTTTGCGAGCGGTTCCTTAGAATTAACATGTAATGTGACTATGTTCTTTGTGAACATAGTATCTTTAATGAAGTGACAATTGACCTCAATATGCTTAGTTCTTTTGTGAAATACAAGATTGCTAGCAATGTCAATAGCAACTTGGGTATCGTAATGTAGTACCAATAGGTCCACAGGCTCATTGACTTGAAAACCTTGATTTCTCATCATAATTTTTACCTACATCATTTCACATGATGTACGTGCCAAGGCTCTATACTCTGCTTTTGCATTGGATCTCACGACTGCATTTTGTTTTTTGCTTTTCTAAGCTACCAAGTTACTTCCAATAAATATGCAACATCTAGAGATCTCCTAGCAACTATAGAGCCAACAAAATTAGCGTTAGAATTTGATTCAACGTCTAGATTGTTAGCTCTTTTTATAGTATTCCTTTTCCCAGAGACTGATATACCTCAGAATCCTGATAACTGCATTCCAATACTATTGTTTTGGATTTACATGAATTGACTTACTACCTTCACAGCAAAGGAAATATCAAGTCGAGTAATAGTTAGATATTTAAAATTACCAACTAGTCTCCTGTATGTTGAAGCATCTTTTACAGGATCTCTATCATCTAAGATAGATGCAATTACCATGGGGGCATTGCCTAGTTTGCAACCAAGAAGCTCAACTTCTTCAAGTAGCCTAGTGCATACTTTCTCTAGAAAAAAGCAGCCCCTCTTTTTTCATAAGTAATTTCAATTCCAAAAAAGCATTTAGAATGATCTAGACTTGTAGTGAGAAAGTTGCTTTCAAGTTGATCTTTGACTTCAAGAAAGCCAGTCTAATTGCTCTTAATTAACAAGATGTCATCAACATACACAATTAGGATTACTGATTTAACATGAGAATATATAATGAAGATAAAATGGTCAGCTACACTGCTTTTGAGACTAACTAAAGAAGCCACTTTGCTAAATTTATCAAATCAGGCTCTTGGGCTTTCTTTAACGCTATATATGGCCTTCTGAAGCTTGCATACGTAGGAATTCCCCCGAGTGACATACCCCAAAAGTTGCTCCATAAACACAGTTTTAGAGAAATCACCATACAGAATGGCATTACTCACATCTATCTGTAGCATTGCTATCAATAAAAGTAATTGGATAAAAATCAGACGAGCAACTGGAGAGAATATTTTGAAATAGTCCGACCATACATTTGTGTAACTTTTGTCAACAAGCCTCGACTTATTATAATTTATGCTACTATCAGGGTTAAATTTCAAAGCGTATGCCCATTTGCAGGCAATTGGGCGTACACCCGGAGGAGAGGGAACAAGCTCCCATGTGTAGCGAGAAATAGAAATGGATATCTTAAAATCTATAACTGCTTTCCTTATCGGTTTTTCAAAAGCCTCAGGATATGACCTTGAAATAGACACAGAAGACAAACAAAACAAAATAGTGACAAGAAAGAGATAAATAATCAAGAGACACGTGGGAGTATAGAGGGTGTGTTATGCTCTGTTTACCTTTACATAGAGCAATTGAAAGATCCAATGAGGGCACATCATTGGACAAAAGGAAGCTGGAGGATCCTCCAACAATCAAATGTTGGTGTTGTTATTGTAACAGGTAGATAACTCTTTCGAGTATATACCTTTAATGGGTTAATAAAGGTCAATGGAAGGGGATGGTTTGGTCGAGAAATTAGGAGAAAGCTCAAAGAATGTGACATCCATAGATACATACAGATATCGAGCTATAGGATCATAATATCGATAGCCTTTTTCTTCTAGAATAACTAAAGAAAATACAAGTAGCATGGGGTGACAATTTGTCAAGACCTGGATGGAAAGAGTGGACAAAACAAATACACCCAAAAATTCTTAGTATTGAGAAAGGAGATATGTTCTCTGGAGTAATTGTAGAAAGCAAGAAGCATATGATCAAAACATCTCCCCAAAAGGTTTTAGGAGCAGTCATCTGAGATATCAGTATGCGAACTGCATCAAGTAGGTGATGGTGCTTATGTTCAATAGTTGAGAAGTATACACCACGAGGTTTGATGAATAATCACATTAGTAGATAAGACAAGGTGAAATAAGTTTGTATATATTTTGGAGCATAATCAGTACAAAAAGTGTCTTTGATTAAGTAGAAAACTGAACTTGTATTTCTTGATATAATATTTGAAATACAAATAAAACCTTTGATCTACATTTCAAAAGATACAACCATGCCATATAAGTGTAGTCATTAACAAAAATAACGTAATATTGAAACCCCAAATTGGCGATATAGGACTATAACCCCAAATATCATAATGAACTAAAACAAATGGAGATTGAATAGTAGACGTTGAAATGAAAGATAAAGGCATTCTATGATGTTTGCTAAACTCGCAAGTTTCACATTGAAATTTTAAACTCGACTCTACACCAGAAATAACTAATGTAAGACAATTTGGAGAAGGATGACCAAGAAGATACTGCCACTAATAAGGGGTCACTGAGGAATCCTGAAGAGAAGCAAAGGAGGGAGAACACGATCTAGGATGTATACTCCACTAGCTTCAATATTACCATCATTTATCTTCTTCGTTTGGAGATCCTGAGAAACACAATGGGTAAGATAAAAAGTGACCGAACAATTGTGAGTAGATATAAATTTGTGGATGGAAAGTAATTTGATAAAAAATATGAAAAATAAAGAACATTAGATAATCTAAGAGAAGGGGGAAGAAAAATAAAACTATTTTCATCAACAAGTGAAAAGGAGCCGTTAGCGAGAATAACTAAGGGTTGAGAGGACAAAATAAGAAAGGTAAATTACTATTTATTATTAGATATATGGGAAGAGGCTCCTAAAGAGATGAGATAAGAAGTAGATGCAGTGCTCTAAGATATTAAAGCTAATTGATCATAGTGCTCCTGAGATAGAATGAAACGAGGAAGTGATGGAGAAGATGTAGGTTGTGGGACAATAGAAACATACTGAGTCGATAAGGGATAGTCAAACTTCTTCAAGCAGTGAAGTGTTGTTAAATAAAATTCTGTACTTCTATATTATTCTGTCATATGATACTGATCTTTTGGAAAGTAATCCTTAATTTGAGATATTATTGTAATAACGTTTGTGACTTCCTATTTGTGTAACTGTGATTTTTGATTTTATTTGATTAAGCTTCTTGTTCTTTCCTTACTTTTTCGTCATATCTCCACTACTGTCAGGAGTAGGGCGAGTCTGGTGGAGAGAATATTTTAAGTTAAAATCAAATTTAATAATTTTATATATTAGTTAAATTTTAACATGTTAAAGAGGAGAGAAAAATGTACAAACGATTTACAGTCACTCGGCACCCCGCCTAGCCACTCCTCACGCTCCTCAAGTGGGGTTTCAATTCACTAACACACCGGCTTTTAATGGGAACCAAAGCCGAACAAACCTGAGTACAATCTCACCGACTTTTTCTTAGGAACCAAAGCCGACTAAACGTAATTACAATCCCACCGGCTTTTTGTAGGAACCAAAGCCGACCAAACCTTACAATGCCACTAGTTTTTTTTAGGAACCAAAGCCGACCAAATCTTATTATGAATTTTTACACCAAATCTTAAAATCTAACCGACTTACCTTCCCACCTAATGGGAAGGGAAAAGCTAAATACCTCCACTAAGGGAGAGAACAAAAAAACAAAGTGAGTTACTAGTCTAGCTAGCTAATGTTACAACTTAAGAGCAAGTAAAAAAATTACAAGATGAGCTCTATATGTGTAGAGAGTTGCCAAGAGAGAACACTCGAGAAATTCAAAAATAAGTTACCAATAACTCGTTTAAAAACCGAAAAGAAGCTAGATCTTGAAGAGAGAAATTTGTTTACAAAAACTTAAAATGCTCAAGCAAGGATATCTTCAAGTACAAGCAAGCAAACCTCAAGAAAATCTCAAATAATCTTTACCAAAACAAACTTTACTGATTTCAATGAAAACAAGTTGTAGAAAACAGAAACAGAGAACCTAAAATAATTTGCCAGCAATTTGGAAGAGCGCAGTTTCAAGTTTTGCTTGATTGCCAACCAAACATTTCTCCAAATATTTACTTCTTCAAGAGGTAATGCAAATTTTTGCTAAAGAAGAAGTGGAAGCACACTTAGAGCTTGAGAAGAGAGCTTGAAAAACACTTAGAAAATTTTGCAAATATATGGAATTGCTATTCTGCAATTTTGAATAGCAGGAAATAGAGTTCAGCTAAGTGAAAAGTGCCCTTGATTCAAATATATCAATGAGAGACTGCCAAGTGTTCATGTCCTACTCAAAGACCAATGAGAGAAAGGCAAAAGGAGGATGTTTTGGTCATTTTTTGGGTTTAAAAAATGGTGAGAAATCTCTAGATTTTTTGAAATATGTTGCAGAAATTATGGCAGCAAAAGCATAAAAGATTGGGTGTAAAACAAAATATAAAAACACTTAAATGGGCTTACTTAGTATAAGGATAAATAAAAGAATGCCAACTAGGATTATTTTTTCTTAAAATATGCTAAAAAGGATCACTTTGTCTTAGCCTCAGCATATAGTACAAAAAATTTAAGCCAAAGAACAAAGGTTAGTAGATGTCAACTCATTTTTTTCTTCTTTTAGAAAGTGACAAAAAAAGAGAAAAAATAGAATTTTGTGGACGTTTCATGAAACAGAAAATACAGTATATCACAAAGCTTTGAAAAATATCAAATGAAATTCTGGGATGACTGGGCGGGTCAGTCTAGGCCCAGCAGAGCCAACCGGTTGATTTGGTGAAATTGACTGGTTGTGCTTTGTTAGCTTGAAAAACGAGAGACATTTGAGAGAACTTTTAGTCACTTGAAAGATGTAATAAGATATCATTCTAGGCTGATAAATGCAAGTGAAAAAAAGTAAAATATATATGGAATATGAGTAAAATATCTTAGCAAAACTAACACAATTACATTAAGTCCTATGAAGAATAAAAAATAACAAATTGTGAGCTCTGCTTCGCTTGGACTTCAGAATATCCATCTTCTAAGAGAGAATTAGCTCACAAGAATATGCTTAAAAAAAGATTAGTACTAAACCTAAAATAATTGTAATCATCAAAATCAATGGAATTCAACATAATTATGAGTTTGTTATGCTAAATAAAATTGCTGGGAAACATATGGAGCTTGTGGCATTGAGAAGACCAAGTCTAGAGGACTTAAAATAAATGTAAATTAAATTAAAAGATTTTATATGTGACAACTGATAAAGATTAAGATTTCTTATGTATACGCAGCTGCCCAATTAAAGCACTGATGATTTTATGTGATAGTCGCTGAGGGCCACTCATAATTTATTACTGATCTCTAATCTATCACTAAGAATATGATTGACAATGATCATATTATTTTGGGTAGTCGTTGAGGGCTATTACATTTGATCTAGGCAGAGTGGCGACATACCGAGAAATCAGAGCCCAAAAATAAAAGTGATTAATTAAGAAATGGACTAATACGTAAATTTATTTGTAGTGATATTTATTTTAAAATGAGTGTACTATGCTTACAATTAGTTAATTGCTGATAATATCATATTAATAATGTGAGATGACTGGTGTGCTTGTGTGATTTTTATTCAGTGAGTATTTGTCTAATCAGTCCTGAGGTTAGTGGATGATGTCTTTTTGGCAAGTACTTTTTCACCAAGTCAAGCACAGGGCAAGGGCAAAAAGATCAATGAGGCTTAACTATGTTTCTTATTTTGTTATTTTATTATGTTGCACTAAACTTAATATATTCAAGTGATATTTTGTATTTAATTATAACAAAACTGTGAAGTATGTTAAATAAAATTCTGAACTTCTACAATATTCTGTCATATGTTACTGATCTTTTGGAAAGTAATCCTTAATTTGAGATATTATTGTGATAACATTTGCGACTTCCTATTTGTGTAACTGTAATTTTTTATTTCATTTGATTAAGCTTCCTGTTCTTTTCTAATATTTTCATCACATCTCCACTACTGTAAGGAATAGGGCGGGTCTGGCGGAGAGATGTGATATATATATAACTAAAGGTGGGCACCGATCATGTCGAGTTGGGCTTAGGTTAGGTCACTTCAGGATCGATTCGAGATTCGGGTGGGGTCATGTCGGGCCCAAATCAATGGTCAGGTTAATAGATTGTGATCAATCCCAACTTTGGCTTAGTTCGGATCGACCCATGATACATTAATTATCATAGCTTTTAATATTAGCTCAATTTTTTTATTACTATACTAAAACCATTTTGTCATGAATATTACATGTAATTTTTTATACTGAACGTTATCCGTATTTATATAACATATGTTATGTTCATTAATTAATAATATTTAGAGGGCATTTTGTTCGTTGTTATCTTGGTGTTATGTTATGTAATCTAGATGTTATAGCATCTAGATGTCATCTTTTGACTAATAATTTTATAATCTAATAAAAGATTATTTGTAATGTCATTAAATCAAACAATTGTCTTCTCTAAATAACATAACATAACATCAAGATAACATTGAACCAAATGCCCCCTTAGTCCAATTTCACAAAATTTTTCATTCATTAATATGACAGGAGCTTATAGGTATATTTTTTCAAAGACCTAAAAATTTCACTTGTTATGTTAATCGAATTTATATTTGTAAATTATTATGTAAAATCTGATAACATATCTGTTATGTATATTTTTATGAAAATATTGACACATATAGATAGACCATACAGATATAATAAAAATAAAACAGAATATTTAAAATTAAATATTTTACACAGATATATCTAAATTAATCAAATAAATAAACATCAAATTTTAAAATTACTAATAATATAGAATTTAAATACGAAAAAACTAAAATATGATATAGATTATAATTTACAAAAAATAATATATTAGTGAAAAATATTTTTATATTTGGGTTGGGTCAGATGATTCGGGTCGATATTCTTATGTCCAAACTGAACGCGAAATTTAGTTGGGTCAGGTCGGGTCGAAATAAATGATTAAGCCTCAAATTATTACCCAAAATCTTATTTTTTAGGTCGGATTGGGGGGGTCCCCAAGCACATGCCTACCTCTATATATGATATGTGTGTGTGTGTATGATCTGTAATAAGATAATTTCTCTCTTTTCATTCAACAGAGTGGATATATTTCTATACATCCAAAAATAAAATGCTGGAGACAACAAACTTATAAGGCACCAAATGCTTTTTGGCCTAGTGATATCGCCTTGGTTTAAATCATAAAAAAAAAACTACATAGCTTTCTTTTTATTTTTGATGAAGTTTATGTCTTTCTTTTGAATCAAGTAAAAATGACTAAAGGCAAATAATAAACTTTGATTTAGCAATTGAATATTTAGTAACTTGGATTATTTTGAACATGACTGTATCCAAGCTATAAAACAACAAAATAGTTGAAAAAAAACAACCTTTTGCATCAATCAAAAAAGATGCATAATAAAGATCATTGACATACAAGTTCCTTGACAGAAGAGCCTCCTTAAGGGAAGCCAAGTTCCCAGATGAGACATAATGTGTTCCAACACCTATATATAATGCATCAGCAGGAGATGAGATTCTTTTTCCCGTCATTGCCAAGTAAGAACCTGTAAAATAAACTTCATCAAAAATTAATAAGGGACAAGAAAATGCAAATGATATTTTTAATTTACAATTAATAAAATAAATTAACAAATTATTTAGACTAAGCACAAACTATTTTTGCTAAATAGAGTTCTTCCCACCCAAAGAGAATTAATGAGAATATCAATATGAAAAACGGTCCAAATCAGATCAGTATTCACGATGACATGGATGGATAGTGATTGATGCATATTATCTCTTATTTTACTTTATTATTTAGAAAATTTATTATAAGTTTAAATTTATTTATTTATTTATTTTTAAATTGTGGATTTATTTAGTCTCACATACTTATTTTTATTTTAGGATAAGTTTAGTCACTCTACATATAGAATTTGTATCTAGACATTTAATTAAATTTTTTATTAAAAAAATTTACTTTGTATGCATTTGACACTGGAATGGGAGTCTAGGACTTCCGAAAGAGAACGATATCTCGAAAGAAAATGGTAGGGAAATCTTCGAAGTGAATTCTTCAAACCCTAGTTATCATTGTTCTCCAAATCTCCCTCCTCCTTTCTTCTTTCTCCAAACCCTAACCCCATTGTCTCGCATCAATTTTAGTATTAGAACGTTTTGTTCTACATCAATTTTAGTATCAGAGCATTGCTTCGCATCAACATGCTTATGCCACAAAATTTTGCTTTAAAGCTCGTAGAAGGAAATATGAAAGAAAGCATAGCATCAGTTATCGGAGGAAGTACAGAGATCTGAAGACTGAAGTTCATACCAACCGCACCACCTCCGGGAGTCCTAGCTGCTATGTAGGCAAAACCAACATCAGGGAACAAACCAATTCCATTTTCTGGCATGGCAAGAAGTGTCCTCTACACAAACAAAAGAAAAAAAAGTTGTCAGATATACAGAAAATGAAAATTGAACTTGAATTTGACGATACATAATGGAATTAATCAAAAATGTAGTATGGGATGCTACAATTGAAAGCATACCTCAGTGACAACTCGATAGCGACCATGACCAGAGAGCCCTATTCCAAACCCCATTGTCACACCATCCATAAAGCAAATATAGGGCTTTTTGTATTCGTGGATCTTACAAATTAGTGTATATTCAGCAGTGAAGACCTGCAAACGGTTAAATTTTTAAGTGGGTTTCATTTACCTAAAACAGAATGTGTGATATAAAGTCGACCTGGTAAGAAATATAAAGCTAAATGACAAGATTAAAACCCCTGTGTGAAGTTTCTGTAAAATTACATACGGCTCTAGCTTTCAAGTACCAACAATGGAATTGAAGATAATCTTCCCTTAGAAAGAAGAAAAATAACTGGACCTTAATTATTTCTGACATTTCACGTTTTGTCGCAATCCCTTTCACATCACCACCTGCATTTTACATGGCTTACCTTATTGACAGAAAAGTATTGCTTAACTAATTATAATAAAATGTCCACATACGTTATTAAGAAATTGCTAATTGAAAATGATATATTCTGCTTCTATTAAAAAATTTCGGGTGCAAGACGTGCTTTCCTTGAGGTTCAGCTATAATTAATGTTGATTCACAATCGCATCCAGCAATTCTACACAAACATAAAAAATACGAAAATGGGTAAATCAAGTGGCTTGGCAAAATAATTTACCTGCTGAAAAGGCACGGGGTGAGCTGCTCTCTACCAAAATGCATCTGACATCCTGATTGGTTTCCCATTGGTCAAGTAAATCTTTGTATTTAAGATCCATTGCTGCAGTTAAAACAAAATTTTTCAAAATCATTTCCTTTCAGTTTTTATAACTGCGTGGAAGACAAAAAGCATGGCAAAGGAGAATTTGCCCAAATAGCATGATTAATGTGAATTGATGTATTTCCTTCAATCAAATAAAAATGTTGATGGAGAAACAAGGAAGGGAAGGAGTCATGAGGAGATGGGGAGTAAGTTTTGGTCAAGATGGACCTGAATCACAGTGTTTGTCCCTATAACAAGGAAGAATAAAAGGAAAGACAGAAAAAAACTAGAAGTAAAGAAACACAAATTTCAAGTTATTGGGAGAGGTCCTCCTATATCCACTAAAAGAGATCCACTAACTGAAGAAAAGTTTCACCGGAGGAAGGTACAGAATCTATAGCAAAATACAAGTAGAAGAAGAGGAAGAAGATGAAAAAGGTTCCCTCATCTCTGCTTCTATATTAAGGTTTATAGAGGGCAAGACTACATGCCTGCTGAAGGAGATGAAGTCCTCTATTTATAAGCAAAAAGGGATCCGAGGCCCAACCTAGCAAGTAGAAAGGAAGCATATCCTTTGCCAACCTCTAGGCTGACGTACGAAAGATGAATCATAATAACCAAAAGAGTAGGGGGACGTTCCCTGCCAATTCATTGGGATAAGAACATGTGTGCGTCTTGATGAGAGCCATATGGTCTTCGTACAGCTAAAATTAGTTGAGACTAGATAATGACCTTAGATTCCCCAAAGGGATAATTTGAGTGGTGATCACTAGTGGTATATGGTTGTTGGACTGCTATAATCCTTTCGCATATTATGGCTAGGACTTGGGAACTTTCTGCGGTAAGAGATGGAACTATGTTAAACTAATAGAGATCATTCACCATGAGGACTAACTGATGCGGCTTGTATAAGGGTCTCCACAACTTGTGGACAACTTTGACTGGACCTATACCGTCACACGACTTCATTGGGTCCACACGAGCAAAAAACTTGATAGGATGGGCTAAAGCTCGGCTTGGCTTGGACGTTAATTGGCTAGTTGACTTCTTTGTCTGTTTGCTTTGACTGATCTGATATGTGGATTGTCAGGATTCAAGAGATGATTTAATTTGTAAAAAAAAATTTTTTAAAGTCATGCTCTTCCAGAGATGGAACATAAGAGACTTCAAGTAAGCCATGGCTTGGAAGTTCCACAGAACTTTTGATTAAAAGTTAATGACTAAGGTCAATGAGATCAATATAGATCGAAAAAGTGTAAACCCTACCTTTTCCCACATGAAAAACGCTATCTTAAATATAATTCATGATAAAGTAAAACCAAGACATATGATTAACAATTTTCATGTAGCATACTGCTAATTAAGGAACAAAAACCTAAATCTCACTCCGCAATATAAGTAACTCGATAATGCACTATCAGATCTAACGGACTTGAAGAACGGAAGTAAGAAGGAGGTAGCAAGCGATAAAAATGCAACAAAACCTAAATTCATCGCGTTGAGGGTTTTGGGGCGATCAAGCGTGATAACGGCGACGCCATTGGGGAAGACTCTTCCCTTAACGAAATCCTCAGCATCGCCAGCCATGGTGGAGAAGGCTCGATGGAGGTAGCAGCAATCGAAGAGACCGGCAGGAGGGCTTGGAGTGGTGGCTCTAAAAGGTTTAAGCCCAATGATCGCCGAGAGACGGGAAGGCGGCTGCGCCAGAGCCGTCAATGCCGTGAGCGCCCGGGAAACCAGTTGCATTTTTATGGCTAGCCGCCTAGACGGTGAAAGGCCGATATTTCTATGAAAAATTACATGTTTGTCACAAAAATTTAACTATTTTATATTTAATATTAAAATTTTTAATATTAGAGATATATATATATACAACAAAAATTATAATTTTTATATATTTTTATTAATATATAATATTTAAAAAATTAGATATTAAATTTATAAAATAATTAGATCTTAATAATGTAAATGTAATTATCATAATTTTTAAAAATTTGAGAAAATATTTTTTAAAATTTGAGAAAATATTTCATGTATATTAATAATTTAAGTGTCAAATATAAAAAATTTTTTATATATTTTATTTATTTTTAATAAAAATTATCATATTTAATATATGTGTATTATTTAAAATTATTAACCTAAATAAATAAATTTTGCAATACTATATAAACTTTCACAAAAAATATAATTTACCAACATATAAGTTAATACGATTAATTCATCTCGTTTCGAGTATTATATAAATTTTAATATAACAAATCATATTTACTTCAAAGCCAACACAAATCTGTATAGATTACAAAATTTTCTTTAATTTAATCATCTTATAATCAAGCAATCCCTTAAGTCAGTTCTATTCATGTTTATTCAACTTTAACTTCAAAATTAATTCCATTTTCAATAAGGGCAGTCAATTTTTCTTACATTTATTAGCCAAAATTTGATAAATTAAAATTACGTGTAATTAAGTATGTGTATATGAGTCCCAATCATAACCTAACTCGATTAGGTATAACTCAAACCTCAAGTCATTAAATAAACAGATTGAAAATTATAATCCAAACCTGAATGTTTTAATCAGATTCACTTGGGATGCTGGCAAAGTTCAAATTTGAATGAAAATCTCACATCCCAATCAGAAATTGCTCAGCTAGAACTTCCTTATTGTTTTTCCTTTTTCTTTTTTATCTCCCCCTACCCTTTTTTTTTTCTATTCTTCATCCCAAACGCTATAATTCTCCCTAACCTAAATGAAAATTATGGTGTTGTGAATTCGAACCCAGAACCGTCTGACTCTAGGCGTGCTCTCCCTCCCTACTAAGCTAAGAGATGCCCCACTACCTTCTAGTACTTAAAAGTGAAGGAAACAGCAGAGCCCACTCCAAGGACAATGGCCAAGGCAATTGCAACTACTTACAAATGAATGGACTTCAAATCACATATCAATCAGATAAAAAGTTCTCTTCAAGGACAGTTCATTCTTTAGATGAGGGGAGGAAGCAAGTCTCCCAAGGAAGCTAAATGGATGGCATGGCAGTAACCATTATTGAACTCAAATTATTATTTGACCTTCATGCATTTGGCAAAAACTTTTGCCAATTTGCTGTAAGTCTGCTGCTTCAGATACGTTTGTTGCACTTTCTGCCTTCCCAGAATTCCCATCTTCTTCCTCACTGATGGGTTTTTGAGGAGAAACTGGATATTCTGAGCAAGGGTTTGTGTTCCTTCACGGCCAAGGGGATGGAGGAGGCCTGTTACCTTGTCTTCCACTATCTCCCGGGTGCCTCCTGCATCAGTTCCAAGGACCTATACAAGAACGGAAAGAGAAAACAAGCGTGAAAGATTTACAGGTTTTATTATCATAAGAAGGAAGTGAATATATAAATGTAAAAGATCCCTTTTAGGTTAAGGTTAACCAAAAACACTTTTCTTGCTATCTTCTTGTGGTTTGAATGAGTTCCACTATATTACAACAACAATCAAGTTTTAGTTCCAAATAATCAGTATCGATTATGATGAGATACCTCAAAATTTAACCCATTTAATTTTCCCAATCAGCCACCTGATTGTTGTACTTGACCATTGTGCAATATGCAGACATTTACGGAGGGACTGGAGCTTTTGTCTATAAGATATTATACAAGCTCCGATTGGGTTAGGGTGAAGGCATTGATTTCATTTGGTTCGGAGTAGCTGACTCTCACCCTCTTTATTTCAGCCAATGAAACCTTTGTCTGACGATGCCCGATGACAAGACTAAATTGGGGCGACCCTAATCAAATCTTTGTATTTGTGTGCATTGATATCTAATTGGAATGATTTCTTAACAAGTCACATGTGTTTCTATTATTCATTTAGTTCTTCTAAAGCTATGCTCTCTATAAACACAGTTGATTCAATGTCGACTGTCAATGTCCTTTTAGAACAGAATTGGTTTTGTGATATTAAACTAGACTTTAGATCATCCTCAGCTGTTTGTTGTGTGGTGGTGGAACCCAGTGTTCTACTTCATTAGTAGAACGGATGGAGCATTTGACAATCAGATGTACAGAATAGAGATTCTCTCAACAGTCAGAATCGAACAGTCCATTGGAGATTCGAATTCGATCGTGTTCGTGCTCTGATATTAGTTATTGTTAATCGAACAGTGTCGACAACATCACTTATCCAAGGAACAAATTGCACACAATGTAGTTGAAATACAGACCAAAAACTACATCAATACCAACAACCTTGTTCTAATATCAGAGGATAATGATACCAATACTTAGAAAACCTCAAATTTGGTGAACTGTGACCTCAATTGGAGAAATTTTACTATTTTGTAGGAATCGATTACAATATATCACACTCTAAATTTTTGATAGAATGGTTTGTTAGATCAACCTTACTCTAGATTTGACATATAAGAGATACTTATAAAAAAAATAACGCAACTCAGCCCTAAAAAATAGGATGTAATTACATATAAGAGATGTAGAAGATTTATTATATCAAAGGAAACTTTATTAACATCTAATAGGGAAGAAGCCACAATTGGCGAAGTAAGAAGAATGTGATGTTTTGGATCAATAGAAGAACAAAGGTCAAAATCAAGAAGAGCTGTCTAAAGAAATATACAAAGTTCCGAGGAAGAACAAAGGTCAAAATCAAGAAGGTAACAAGTTTCTCAATGGAACCATTGAAGAGGGTTTGCAAGATACTTTGGTTTTAAATAAGAGCAGTTCTACAGAGTCTTAGACATTAGACTCGAGTACATCTTTTCATTCTACCGTATACAAAGAATGTTGCTAAGCTATAAGAAACTTTGGAAATATTTATCTAGTTGAAGATGAACCATTGAAGATTAAAAGGAAAAGTGATGTACACGTAAGGACAACAAATGGATATATTTGGAAGTTACATGATGCTAAGTACATTCATAAACTCAAAGGGTCTCCCAATCAATTCAATAGCACATGCTACAAGATTATATTTGAGGATAGCTCATAAAAGATCATTAAGGTTGCTATGGTTGTGGTCATAGGACAAAAAATTACTAATAGAAACAACAATATAGCAGATGTTTTCAGAATGAACAGCTCAAAGTTGTGGCCTTGGACATTAGTGAGAAGCTAATAAAGATAATGACATCACAAGGCCTGTTGCTCAAGCTGAAATGTATGGATGTTGGCCATTACAAAGAATGTGTCCTAGGAAAGCAACGACACATCAATTCTGCTAGAATGAAAAGGGAACAAAAGGTACTCAAGTTGAAGTTAGTTCATTTAGATGTTTGGAGGATTGCATTAGTACATTCTCTTGATGGTTCTCGCTACTACTTGACTTTCATTGCTAACTCTACTCGGCTTTTTGAAGAATAAATATGATATTTTTTTCTAATTTTAAGAGGTAGAAGATTGAGGTAGTGAATGAAAATTGTCTAATGATCAAGTGTTTAAAGTCAACAGATGACAATTAGTAGAATAGCAAAGAGTTTGAGAATTTTTATGTGGAAAATAGCTTCAAGATGATTAGGACAATACTAAACAGAAAATAACAGAATGAAGTTGTATAGATGAAGAATAAAACTTTAAATGAATGTGCTAATAGCATAAGATTACATATAAGAACATCCAAAACCTTCTAGCCAGATGTTGTTAGCACAACAGCTATTTACTCAATAGAGGGCTTTCAGTTCCACTAAATTTACAGTTGCTTGTAGACATGAAAGAAGATAAACCTTACTCGAGATTTGTTTTTTTGATAGTTCTCATTCGAGAGGTTTTAGTTGCCTTTCATATGTGCATAGATGTATAGAAAAGAGACAAATTAGACATCAAGATTGTTAAGGGCTGTTTCATTGCTACAGAGATACTTATAATAGATACACTTGCACACGCAGGATAAATTTCAATATATGTGAAATGGATTATTGTTATGATTTTAGGAGTAAGGGATTTGGTATACCAAATGAATTCGGATTGATATGAAAATTTATATACAGATAGAAGACACATTATACTACAGTTTTTATGTAGAAAGTTTCCTTTAAAAAGTTCATTTTAGATAAGATTTTGCTGAAAGGACTTGACATAAAAATCTGTATTTGAAAGAGTTTATCATCACATGTAGATTAAATGGAGATTTATTATGTTAAATAATTGCTATTAAATGTGAATTTGAGATTATTAGATTATTTGATTGTTTATCATATTTATATAATATTTTTATTAATTAACCTAGAAATATATATTTTATTATTAGAAGTCCAAACAATTGAGTTGCTTTGGCAGGAGTACTAGTTATTATATTTAGAAGAATTAGACTTATGAAATCGATTTTAAATGTTATGAGATATTGAGGATTGGTGATTTATTTAATCTCTGATAAATTTGTTGTTTAAAACTTATGCTAAATAGGTTTATTAATAGATGATTTGATTCGAATAGTGATGATATTTTTATAATCATAGAATGATAAAAAATATGAAATTTGTGATTGATCATTATTCAATTTAATTCACTTTAATATGAGACTTAAATATGGATTATAGTTATATTATTAGCTCTAATCATATTCTATTAAACTTTGTTTGAGGCTTCATGACTTATATGTGGAGATTTAATGATCTTTATTAATTTAGATTAAAATATCTTTAAAGATATATATCATGATTAATTTTATTGGTGATTGCTAGATTACTATAGAAATTTGATTCAAATAGGAAAGATGATTTAAAATTAAATTATCATGGTTATGAGATACAAGGTGGATTGTGAAAGTTTAATAATATATGATGCATATAAATTATTATGAAATAATTACTAACTCTATTTGTTTCTTCAATAATGAGATAAATATATTATATAATGACATGCTTTTTTTCTTCAACTATGACACCTATGGGAGGACAAATGTATGGATTTGTCGTCACATTCGATGTGAATATATTGAATCGCAACTGTGACACCTACGGGAGGACAAGTGTACGGACTTGTCGTCACATTCGATGAAAATAAATTGACTCGCGACTGTGACACATACGGGAAAGCAAGTGTACGGACTTGTCGTCACATTCAAAAATATAATATGATATTTAAACAAGTGTATGAGCTTGTCATATGACTAAATTTATAATCAAGATTTTAAAAGCGACAATAGATTAAAAGTTAAATGTGATTTCTGTGGGATTGCGCATATGCCTTAGCTTGAGTACATGACATTTGGCACGACGGTGTCCATTGGTAGTTTCCAACTGTCATGGGGGGTGACGATCCCCAAAGCAGATACATGTCTGCTGTGGATACGTGTCCACTAGAGATTCTCACATGATATCTGGCATGACGGCGTCCATTGGATATGCCTATGGAGGGCTATTCATGGGGGGTGACGATCCCCAAATGTGTAAAAGGCAGCCGAAGTGTAGTACGAGAAATCACGAGCCCAAAAAAGTAAAATAAAATTAATTAAAAAAAAACTTGCTCGTTAATCATATTTTTTATATTTGTTCTGTTATTTTGTTTACATTATAATTAGACAAACTATATTGCACTTGTTTATATTTAGTATTATATTGTGCTAATTATCTATCCTGCATTTATACTATTCAGTTGTTCATAAGAAACTCATGATATATATACTCATTTATTTGATATCTCATGTTATAAATTCTTATTTGATATCTTCTGTTATACATTTTAAGTACGCATAATTATCATAGTTATTGCTGTCATGTTATTTATTCATTTGATATAAATTTATGAATATTGTTGTGTATACATATAATAATTCTTTTAAATCTCAAAATAATAAATTTGTGAATAAAACCTTATTAAATATTTTATGTGGCTCATAGCTAGTTGATATCTCCTACTGAGTCCTGTTAACATTTTTATAGGTTTAACACAGGCATAAGAGGCATGAGTGAGAGATAATTGAAAGATTATTTTAGATTTTCTGTGTTCAAGACTTTATATTTATTTATGATGTAATGTAGTAATTGTATATTGAGAATAAATTTATATTAAGATGTAGTGAAATTATTTGAGGATCAAAAAAAAAATTGCATAACGGCCGAGGTAAAAGCCGAAGTTGTTACAGCTAAATTTTATAATGCTATATATGGATGACATGCTTATTACTTTTTCTAACATGAAGGCGATCTGTAAGTTGATGCAATAGTTGTTAAGACATTTGAGATGAAAGTTGATGCAAATCAGATTCTTGAGAAGTAAATCAGAAGGGACAGATTTGAGGGACACACAAATTATCTAAATATAAATATATATTGGAGATATTAAAGTGATTTAGAGTCAAAGATACGAAGCATAAAAGTACACCTCCAAAAGGTTATTTCAAACTAACAAAAAAGTAGTCAGCCAAGATAAAATAGTAGAAACTCATAACAAATGTATTTTAGCTTCAGCGGTTGAAACTCTCATGCATGCAAAAGTGTACATTAGACTAGGCAATGCCTAAACACTAAAGGTCTGTTTGCTTGTAAGGTTTAATTTAACAAGGTTAAAATTAAACTTGGATAGAGATATTTTTTTATTGAAAATTGTGAATGATGTGAAATAAAGTTAATTATTATATTGGAATATGTGAGGTATATGATATAAAGTTAGTTATTATGTTGGGATATGTGAGAGATGTGATATAAGTTATTTATTATTTTAGTAATATGTGTAGGATGTGAAATAAAATTAAATTTTAATATTAAATTTTATGTGTAATATGATATGTCTGGTTAAAATTAAATCAGGTTAATTTTTAACTTTTAAACAAACGTAAGAGTTGTGAGCTCACTCTGGAAAAAATATAAATGTGGATCTTAGTAGTGAATTGGATTCTTGAAAGAGCAGTTCAAGGTATGTTTTTATAATAGATGGAAGCGTTATCAATTGGATGTTCTAGTTTCAGAAATGTATTGTATTTTGACTATGGAACTTATGTATATAATCGTTTTAGAGGCTAAGAAGAAAATATTATAATAATAAGAAGTTTCTGAAGGAGATTGACAATAAACATAATGATAGTATATTATACTACGACAATCAAAATGCTAATATTTTGTCATGTAATCCAATTTTCATTCAAGGACAAAACAAATACAACTTAAACATTATTCTATAAGAAGCTTGATAGATGAAGGAATATAGTAAATTCCTTAATTCTAAAAACCTAGCAAATATGCTTACTATGTGGTTACTACTGAGAAAATAAAGCTTGTAGTGTCTCAATTGGTCTCCGTGTTGATTGATGAGTCTATATCATACCAAGAGGGTCAAGAGATCAAACTGCAAATTGGGCATAAAGTTAAGTATGAGACTTGTATCTTGATGATCATTCTCCAAGTAGGAGATTGATGAGGTTATGAAGCAGTTGAATCTTCTACTTTAGCAATAGAATGTATGAAGCATCAGAACGTCCATTTGGTAGCCTAACATAAGAAATAGAGATCTCAACAGCATGATCAGATACCGGATCCTCCAATGACGAACTGACTGTTTGATAATGATTAAGAACACCTAACAGAGATTATAAGAGGCAATCAATGATTGATTGGATGGCAAATAGATCGTTTGATGGCAGATTAGACAACCCAATGCGACTGTAAGGAGCAAAATTTTGTTACAATGATTTTTTATAAATGCCTCTTTTGTACTCAGATCTAAAGTATAATTAATATAACAAAATATTCTAGAATTTAAGAGAATTAATATGTAATTTCTTGTATTCTTTTTCTAGAGACTCTTAAAGCATTGTGAATTTTCTCCTAGTAAAACCAAAGTTTTTTTTCCTAAATTTAGGTTTTTCTACATAGGTCTTGAATGTTCCTTTTTCATATTTATTATTTTTTGACATTGCATCAAGGTTTCCTGTCTTGCTGTGATTTTTGATCTATATTTCAACTGCATTCCCTGGAATCTTTGTTGGAAAGATGGTGCTATTGATGATGTTCAATTCCCAATAGTTTTGCATATAATGTTATATAATGATCAGCAACTAAATAGCTTGTTGAAGTCATTTAAGTTAATGAATCAATAAAAAAGTGAGCTCAGAAAATAGAAAACTTTTTGCAGTTAATACCGGCAAGCCAAATGCCATAGCTTCAATTGTTACCCTTCCAAATGTTTCACCAACTCCCTGTAAATCATTTACAGTAATTGAACCAGTAAGAAAATGAGTAAAGAGGATAAGAAATTCAAAAAGCCATAACCCTTCTCCAAGCACAATGGAAATATATTTCAATTGATGGTCACACTAATACAACATAAATAGTAATAAAGCAAGTTTTCTGGAACTATGATCCGCTTCTGGCCGTTCATGAATCCTCAATTATTACAGTGATTACAAAAATAGTTATCCCACAGCTAAAGCACTTGTGCATGATCGACAACAATTTTTGTATAATGCAGCTTTCACATCTATCGCAAGAGAGTTGTAACAAAAGAGAATTCTACAAAAGATGAACTTCACCTCTATGACAAGTAATTTTGGGATTAAATCAATAAAAATATAAGGTAAATAATATTTGAGTCCCTCTAGTTTATTCTTATGCGCATATAAGTCCCTCTAGTTTTCGAATCAAGCAAATTGGTCCACTAGTTTAAATAAAAGTATAAATGAAACCTTTTTAGTAATAGATCTTACTTCTATAGTAAAAAAGTAACTGTTTTCATAGCTTTTTTAGTAGTGATAGTTGTCCAATGACGCTTCTCACCCAATCTCCATAAATGTAACTATTTTCATAGATTTTTTTGCTATAAAAGTAATATCTATTATCAAAAAGATTCCATTTGTACTTTTACTCAAACCGATGGATCAATTTGCCTAATTTGAAAACTAAAGGGACTCACGCACATAAGGGCAAGCAAGAGAAACTCAAACAAGAAAGACTCAAATACTATTTACCCTAAAAATGATGATAGCAAGGATGCATTTAATAGTACTAGTTGTTGGAATAGCTTTCAGTAAGGATGATGATCCTAGGTATTACCTGTGCATTCATAATGTACACGTCTGCTGCAGCATAGATTGGAGCAACACAAGTAGTTGCCCGAGTCCACAGGACCATCTTTGACATGTTTGAATTCTGAGATACATATTTCAGAATTGCTTTCATATAAGGGACTTTGTTGCTTTTTGATCCAACTGAACCTATAAGAACTTTGAGAACTTGTTCTTCTCTGTCAGCAATCTCTGACATTAAAGCGCGTAATTGTCTACGATCTTGTTTCACCAATTTGGTTTGATTACTGGAAGACAAAATATTATTTAATCTTGAGCGCTTTCGCTTTCTCTTCTTTGAAACCGAAGAATTTGAACTAGGCTGGCGCTTATTTTCAGCTTGTGTGGCAGTCTGATTGCTCTTTAAATGCAATTCCTCAGCTTCTTTCTCATCCTTTGTACTGGTTCGATTCCAATTAGAAGCAAGTGAAAGATCCTTCTCTAATAGTAACGGAACTCGCTCGGAAACATTATGCTCAGCAACTAAATGAGCTGCTTCAAGAAGCAACAGCTGGCCCTTAGCAGGGTTTATACTACTCAAACTAATTACAAGCATATCATTATCAGACAAACCCATCTCTTTCCTAACTTCATTTCTCAAGAGTTCCCTCTTATGAACCATTTTCTCAACACTGAAAGTTGGGGTATTCAAGGAGGAGGAAATGCCTGCTACAAAGGCCAATTCGTCATTAACAGATAGAGGGACCAGAAGAGGAGGCGATTTTAACTTAATCTTATCCTGTTCACACCAAGATAACCACTGTTTAGACTGTTCATTGGACAAGAAGGTAAGCATTTTCACTTGGCCAAGCATATGCTTTGATCTGTTATAGTATTCTTGCCGGTTCTCCATGATCCACCAGACAAGTTGGCTGAACCCATCTGGATTACGTTTAAGGTATTGTTCTGGAAAGTTAAAATAGAACATCCATGGTCAGCAAACAAGATACCTCCATAGAAAAAAACCTTGCAAACCTCCATGCAACATGAAGATATGAAAGGTGATATATCATAAATGTTGCAATCATAAAAACAAAGATCTATTTCACACCTGATATGAAATTGCAGATTCACAAAACATATATGTTCAAATATAAATTTATTTCTAGTCCATAACCTACAAGCTTAAGCTTTTAGGTCAATTAGTTACAGGAAATTTAACTACTTTAGAAAGTAGTATTTACCTGCACATCATTCAAGTTTTACAAATTACCTATAAACCAGTAAACCACTTTCTTGGCTTTATATTTACATATATACCACCTAAATAATAAAATATTAACAAAACTACAATTTGAGTTAAAAATATTAATTATGCTTACCTATATACATAAAATTTTTTAAGAAATATATGTATACATTCGTATTTATATATAATACATATCCACATACATATGCACACATGTATATGTATATATACATATTTATATATCTATTTATATATGTGCGTGTGTTTTTATGTATTTATAATATGTATATGTTTGCATATTATTTAAGTATGTATGTCTTTAGCTATACATATACATACATACACATACATGTACACCACTTTGAAAATATATGTACATACATGTAATTTACAAACATCAAAGTATTTATAATATATGTATATATGCATATTTATATTATTTATTTATGTGCGTGATTATTTATGTAGATATACATAAATACAATATATATGGGTATTTATGTACATATATGGGTGTATTTACACACATTTAAGTATCTATGTATGTATCCATATATATATATATATATATATACATATATGTATCATGTATGTGTATGTTTATTAATATACTTATGTAATTATGTATTTATATATTTACATATAAACACAAATAAATATAGTGGTATTTATGAATATGTGTGCACATTTGTATATTTATGAACACGTGTATTGAGATTAAAAATTAATAATACTAATCTTGATTAATTAGTACAAGGTAAATAATAATATCTTAGTAATTATAAAGTCAAAATATGATACATTAGAAATTATGATTATTAAAATTTGGCTTATAAGTAATATTTATGATTTTAAAATTTGGCTTATAAGTAATATTTACGATTTAAGTGGTACGAGTATAATATGAAGCTTAAAATATGGTATATAGGTAAATTATAAAGTTGGGTGGTATGTAAGTAAATACAACTTTTCAAAATGGTATACACATAAATGCCCCATTTTTTTAAAAAAAATGCCAATGCTAAAGTCATGTTGTAAAGCATAAAAGCTTAAGCAAGAGGGGACGTAGGGATATATTATAATGTAAAGACATTCCTGAGCCATAACCTACAAGCTTAAGCTTTTAGGTTAATTAGTAACCAAAGATTTAACAACATATTTCATTAATTTGTTCTTTTAGTGAAACCTGGTTAAAGTTTGTGCATATAAACAAGAAATCTAAATCAATAAAGGTGCTTGTGATTTAATAATGCCGACAACATTATGCAATGGACATGTTAGTCTCCAATGTTCTAATCTATGTCCACTGTAACTTCTTTTGTACAGGAAAGGTCATATCAAACTATTTTGAGGAAAATAGAGAAAGGTCAACATATGATCAAATTGTCAGCTAGAAAGTATAATCATATAGCTTCTCAATGGCATGGCTCTAAAGATTTTCATGACTTCTTATTGTATCTTTCTAATTTTGATACAAAGAGTTATCCCATTAGAACAAAATGTCATAGTAAGTCTGTTAAGATACACATGAATTATCTCACAATATATATGCAACACAACCCACCTAGTGGGATTAAGGCTTGGTTGTTGTTGTTGTTGTTGTTATATATGCAACACAAGGTTGTTGTGTTAGTATACAGTTGATGACCCTTACCTATTAACCTAGGCTTTTAGGTTAATTGATGCCTATTCAATTATAAATTGGCCCCAACTTGAACTCCCCAAGTTAAACTCCCCAAGTTAAACTCCCCCAACAAACACAATGAAATCCATATTCATACTCTTAGGTCTCATTTAATTGAAGGGTTATTACTAGAAAGAGAGAAGATATATTAGTACATATATATATGGTGTGAAAAAATATTATTTTAATATTGAAATTTATATAGAATGTAAATAAAATTGATTTATATATTTAATTTATATTGGATGCAAAATAGAGATTAAAAAATTAATTTAACTCATTATTAGACACTAACCAAAGTAGGACTTAAACTAGCTAGTGGCATCAAGGTTCCTTTAGAAGTCTTCTGTTCTATCATAGAGAGAATGAAAATTGCATTTGCATCAGAGACTTCGTCAGCTTTCTCTAATTCACAAAAGGAGGAATAGGACAAGGGCAAGAGACAATATATCTGCAAGATGATTTAGAGAAGTGATATCCATGTCTCGTGTAATAGTTTCACATCAAAAAAGCACACTAACTCCGACAGTATTAGGAGAAAACTGAAGTCAATTCAATAGTAACATACCTGTAACCTGCAGAATAATAGAAATCTAATCTGTTTGATGATTAGTGTCTCATATGCAAGTATTATCCTAGGTCAATTCAGTAATAACATATTATGATTCCAATTTACCTTCATTCAAACATATATCTAAATCCCAAGAGGAGAATACGAGAAAGAATGAAATGCTTAGAAGCATTCAATTCAGAAACAATTCAAATGACAAGCAGCACAATGACATGACAATATTAGAAAACTCTATCAGGTATCACAATGAGAAAGATAAAACTTCACTTGAGTACAAAACCAACGTACCAATCCAAGATGAACTGACAGCTGATCCAGCTACAACAATATCTGCCTTCATGGCAGCCTTAAAGCTAATCTCCCCTTTGTCATCAAGCATTTTGATGCCCCTGCGACCAAGCTCCACCATCAGCCCACCCTTCTTACTGAGGGCCACCACTTTCACATATCCTCCACAGCTCAAAAGCTCAGTTGCCAGTTCCATCATTGAGAGGGGAGCTCCAGTCATTGAGAGCTCATGAAATATCAATACAAACGACCGTGACCAAACTAGCCTAGCAAATTCACCTCTCCTATCACATGTTCCTTTCCTTTTTTCAGGACTCCAACCCAAAATTTTGTTCGCAATCTCACCAAATGGTCCAACCATCAATCCGAATGAAGTGTTTCTTGGTGAAATCATTACATCATTTGATATGTAGTTTGCATTCTCCACCACTGTATCTGTTGGCTTTACTCTCCTTAACATCCTTCGACCCCTCTTTCTAGGAGATCCCTTTACATTCCCATTCAATCTAGAAACACTAGAATTATAGATTTTCTTGCGCCCAACTATCATTGGCTCCTTCACCACCAAGGTGGTATTTCTAGATCCCATGGACTCCAAATCTTTTGCAGCATCCTCTTGATTCTTGATCCTACCAGCCTCACTCTTGTACCCTTCAAAGTCTGTCTTCTTATGATCGCCATGAGCCCACTTCGACTGCACATGAAACCCAAAATAAGCCCAGAGAGTAATTAAGGTCAAACCAAACACAACTCTGTTGTTCCTGATCCAATGCAGTCTCCCTGAGCCAGATCTTGAATCCCGGCGTGGGGTTCTACTGGGATGCAACCTCCTAAAGGCAGGCGAGCTCCTTGAACCGGATTTAGCGGACAAGGAAGCTTTAATGCTCCCAGGCGCGCGAATCGAGTTCAGCCTCGGCATATTTCCATGCACATCCTCCTTGCCGACAATTTCCTCCATCTATAACCAGTATAAAGATCACACTAGCCTCATTGACTAACAAAGAGAACCAGATTTCCTACGAAGTTTCTTGCAAATCAGTAAACAGAGCTAAGCAACGCTCAATTTCACCAGCAAAAGCTTCCAAGAATAAAGAACTGCTCGAGTGAGCTGTATGAACTCAAGAAAAAACGAAATCACATTGAATGCTTCTCAGCTGACTTTCTATAAGATAATGACAGTAGAGGCACTCCAGCAAGAAGAAGAACAAACCGGTAACTTGCACTTCCTGATTGATGTGCTATTCGCTGAGGCGGCGATCGAACTATAAAGAATCCGATAAATCGCTTCGCCAGCCCAGGCAGGTGCTACCTGCAAGATCGCTGCCGGCAATGCCGACGGCCGGCGGAAGAAGCTATGGTTTCGGATGCAGAAATCGCAGAAGAAGGTTCACCGGAGGAAAGGCAGAGGCCAGAGAGGAAGGAAAAACAGGATTCCGATATCGATTAGAATTTTCATGCCCTTTTCTAAAAATAACTCCAACGTCAAACTCGTACTAGTTTTTTCTTTTTTTTCTTTTTTTTTTTAATTCTCTTTGATAAGGGCAACTCGCTATAATTTGAGCTTGAGCTCGACTCAGAACGATATAAACTCAGCATCTTGAGCTCAACTGTTGTTTCAATTTGAGTTTAACTTAAGGTTGACTCGTTCAATATTAATTCAAATCAGTTCAAAAAATAATTTTAATAAATTACAAATATACATTCAGGCATTATTTTTTTATAATTTTATATATTGTATATATAATTTTTTAAATATGCAAACATATTTGATTTCAGCACAAGCTCGAAATAAATTTCAAGTCGGCTTAAACTCAAAATGAATTTCAAGTCCGCTCAAGCTCAAATAATTTTGAGTCAAGCATTTTAAGTTAGAGTCAAGTACAAGCTAGCACCAATTTACTTGAACTCAACTCGTTTTCAACATCGTGCGTTTTTTATATGCGACTATGCAAGCTAGATCTCTGCCGAAAAAAAAAAATCAAATCCCTGCCTAAGGAAAATCGCCTGAGAATTAAGCTTAAAGTCAAAGCTCGCTTGAAACTCGAAATTTATTTAAAACTCGTTCAAATTTAGGCTTTACTTAAGCGGCGAGTGACAACTTAGATACGGTCCACTTCTAATTATTATTGTTGTACATATCAAAATTAATAATCCAACTTCTCCTAGGATCCCAAATCTGGCATAAAATATTTTCTACATGCTTCTTAATAAGTGTAGATAAACACACACTTTTATATATATAATTATATTTTATACATATAGCTTGTCTGTTTAATTTATTTAAAATTAATTTAATTAATTTTAAACAAATATATTATATTAATTATAAAAATTAATTTTATTTCACATCTTATACATATTAAAATAATAACTTATATTACATCTCTCTTATATTTTTATATAATATTTAATTTAATTTTACATTATTTATAATTAAATATCATTTTAATTTAATTTTAATCTTATTAAAATTAAATTTTATAAACAAATAAGTACTAGTATGAATTATAAATTGCAATTATTGTAAGTTAAGTTAATTTTTAAATTGAAACAAACTGAATACTACCACAACATTTGGAATTGATTCAGTTGTTCATAGTAAAATTTTAATATATTTAAATAAAAAAAATTTAATGAATTTTAAAATTCAAAGTATATAAGTCTAGATATGCTTACTTTTTATAATTTGTTAAATCTTGAATAATTTTTTTTTATTCTCAATTCTTGAATAAGTTGATCTGTAATCATAACAAACTTGAATTTAATTTTAAATTAATATCAATTTAAAGCAAAACTAGAGCTTTGAAGGAATGCTCTAGAATCTAAAGGTTTTCATCTCAGTAGATCAAAAATTAAATCTATGGAGTGCACATTTAGTCAAGAAAGAAATACTTATATTGGAGATGTGACAATTGGTGATCAAATTGTCAAGAAGAGTGAGCGCTTTAGATATCTTGGATCAATTATATAAAATGATGGCGAAATAGATAATGAAGTTATTAGCAGGATTCAAGCAGAATGGGTAAAATGGAGAAATAATTCTGGTGTGTTGTGCGATAGAAAAATCTCATCCAGAATCAAGAGTAAATTTTATAAAACTGTAGTAAGACCAGCGATGATATATGATGCTGAATACTGGCCTGCAAAGAGGAAACATACAAATAAAATAAATATTACAGAAATGGAGATATTAAGGTGATGTGTGGATATACACGAAAGGATAGAATGAGAAATGAGTATATCCGAAAGAAAGTTGGTGTTGCACCAATTGAGGATAAACTTAGAGAAAGTCGGCTTAGATGGTTTGGACATCAAAATCGTAGGCCGATTGAAGCTCCAGTTAGAAAATTTGAGTTATTGGATTTTGCCCATGTAAAAAGAGGAAAAGGGAGACCAAAGAAGACATGGCAAAAAACTATAAGAAGTGATCTTAGTTACTTAAACTTAGATAAGAATTTGGTAACTGATAGAGCGCAATGGAAACAAATGATTCATGTAGTCGACCCTACCTAGTGGGATTAAGGTTTAGTTGTTGTTGTTGTTATCAATTTAAATAAACATATATACACTGCCAGCTTCATATTGTTTTTTTCTTAAAAAAATTTAATATCAAAAATAAAATAAAATTCATTCAAAATGCGACTTACCTCTTCTCTAAATCTCAATCTCAATTTCTTTTTTGGTCTTACCTAGGGGTAGCAAAATGGGTTGGCGGGTCGGGTTCGGGTCGAACCCGAATCCAACCTAACCTAAATAATCTCAACCCGAACACAACTCATTTATTAAATGAGTCAAAATTCATGACTAGAATCCAACCTGATTAATAAATGGGTCTGATTGGTGGGTCGATCCGACCCATTTATAAAATATTTTTTGATAAAAGTCCAATCCGAACCCTACCCGACCCGATTATGCTCAACCCAAACCTGACGCCTTTAATAAACAAGTCAAAATTCATGACCCATATCCGAAATTTGCTAGTCGAATTCACGGATCGAATTATATATTGTCACACCTAGTCTTATCTATCAATTCCCTTTTAGCTCTTTTGGGATATTTTCATAAGTTAATGAAACCGCACAAAGACTTGTGAAGTTGATGTTGTAGTTCAAGAAAAGTAAATAAGAAAAATGATATGGAGCCCTTATACTTGCTCCAAAAAATTCTAGTACCTTTGGGCGTTAATTTTAACTAATAGTTGAAGAAACGGTACAATATATTATTCCCTAAAATAATATATAAAGCTAATATCCAATGATCATATAACATTTGGGGGCTAGTTATTAGGGCTATATAGCATTGTTCAGTAAATAATTAATCCATTATTCTTTAAGATAGAATTTGATGAATCACAAAATTAGTTGAAAAAATATATAATTAAAGAGATATTTGATTTATTATTATATTAATATTATATTATATAATTTAGATGCTACGATACCTAAATATCATTACCTGAGTAATAATTTTATAATTTTTTAAAAAAATTACTTATACACGTGATTAAATTAAAAAAATATTTTTCTTAAATAATATAACATAATGTCAAACGATATTAAATTAAATACCTACTAACTAACTTTTTGTTGGTTCTCCAAAGTGTTCATCAGTTATAAAAAATATTGAAGTCAAAATATATTGCTTGGAAGTTGGATTACAACTGATTGTCTGTTTTCATAAAAAGTTTTTACAATATGAAAAATATATAATAATAATAATAATAATAATAATAAATAAATAAATAAAAAATTGATCCGAGAGTTTGGCCAATTAACTTCCCTGAACAAATTTTTTTTTTTATTTTTTATAGAAAAACACTCTCTGACAAGTTGTATTACTTAATTTGATGTGTAATTAATAATTTTATATTTTTTTGTTCGTTCTAATTCTATTTATTTATTTTGCTTTATTTATGCATTATTTTTTTTTTTTTCGAAATAGGGCACAAAAATTCACGAGTTGATAAAATCCTTCAAATTCATTTAAGAAAAATTTGATTCGTTATTATCTTGATGTTATATTATGTAATTTAAATATCATTATATCTAGATATTATCTTTTAACTAATAATTTTATAATACTATAAAAGATTATTTATAGATATTATTAAACTAAATAATTACTTTCTCTTGATAATATGATATAACATCGAGATAACATTGAATCAAACTCCTCCTAATTTTTTTATTTATAAATTATAATTTATTTGTTCAACAAATTCTCTCAATGGACGACTTTTCAATTATCGTTATTATCATGACATTATTACTTTTACGAATTGAAGCACATTTATCTGTCGTGTGACTGTGATCTAGATTTATTATTTAAAAACATGTTTTACGATCGACAAGCTAATATGAAAAAATTTCTTCTTCTCAATTTTTGTTTATGTTTTCATATTAGAAATTATTTGCATGAATAATGGAAGTAATCATGATCATAATGACTACTATATAGCTTTCTTTTAAATTTTTTTTCTAGAATATCTGAATTTCTGCATTCTTTTCTATTTTGTGGGGAACATAATGCATTATGGTAATAATACTAACTTGATGCTGCAATCTTGATGTTTTATATTAGGAATAACTATCTATATGCCATATAATTTAATTTTATTTATGCGTTACTCGTCCATTCTTAATTAATTATGCTATACACACTCAAAATATTATAAAATCTTACATACACACACTTGAGTTAAAACTTAATCAAAATCTATTTGAAAAAAAAAATTCTATTAGTAAATCATTAAAATTATATTTTTATTCTTAATAGTACATATTTTTCTCTTCCTCAATACCACACTAAAGCATTGATTTGTCCTAAAATCAATTCACATCGTGGATGTCTCATTCCTTTGCCGCCACCTAAACATTAAGGATTTAGGATTTTCATTCAAAATATATTTAAATATCCTTAAAATAATATGATGAACGGCTCAGATTTTTTGTAATCTAATTATCGTTAGGTTATTGAAAAATTATGATTACTCGTTATAATAGAAATAAGTTAAAATGTGTGTATGTAAGATTTTATAATGTTTTGAATATGCATAACGTAATTAACTAAGAATGGATGAGTAAGGCATAAATAAAATTTAATGATGTGGCATGTAGGTAATTATCCCTTTATATTATTATTAATGACTGAACTACCCCTATATAATTGGATAGGATAAAAATTTGACAGAATATGCTATTTGTAATATTGAATTTGCATTTTTTTACAGGTTTTGTAAATTTAATTATAAAATATAAAATGTGTAATTTTTTTTAATAAAATGTGGTTCTTGATGTCCAATTCCTTAAAATTGTTAATGAGTGTCAAAAATAGCTTTCGTTTCTAATGTTTTGAGCTTATTAATTTGATAAAAGAATTTTAGTGGTATTTTCTTCTTAATACTTGATTATATTATGAATAAAAGTTATATTTTATTTTATTTTTTTTATTGTGAATGAAAACTATATTTTAATTTATCTTATATATGTTAAACTCTGAGTAATGCTTTGTAGCACCTATAAATAACCTCAATTTTATTTAATTAAAAAAATCTTGAATTGGATTAGAATTATTATGTGATAATAATATTACATAATAAGAAATAATAATTTTATCAATGTAGTATCATTATCGATTACTATATAAGAAAATTCAATTTATTCTAACAGTATGGATTATTTATAAAAAAAATAAAAATTATTAGATTTTGTTCGCATAATAGCTTAAAATAGCGTTTATTTATTTTTATTTAATATGTTACTTAGTACAGATGTTTTTTTTAATATATATAAAAAAATTTTCTCTAAATTTGATTTTTTTAATATAAATATTATTTTACATAATATATTTATATCAAATAAAAACAAATTTATAATATGTATCATACCAAACAAAAAAATATATAAAAAGCATTCTTAATTGTGTATTATGAGCAGTGAATCTCCCATGCTTATGTGGCATGCGTTGATTGGAGGGTTATGAATATCTGAGATATTTTCTTGAGAAAACTAAATAATTTCTCCATTCATGGAGGCTGCATAGTATTACTTATTAAATTTTATTTAAAATTCTTAGCACACCTAAATAATACCCTTGTTTGGTTTGAGATAAAAAAAGTTATCAATGCTTTATATTTATTTTGTATAAATTTAAACATAAAAATTTATTTTTTTTATATTTTATATAAATTTTAATCTTAAAAAATAACTTTATTTTGCATTCTAACCTGCTTTAATAAAAAAATATAATTTTAATTTACATTTAACACAATTTTTAATAATAAAATAATTTTTGCATTTTTGTATAATTTTTTTCTCTTTTTATTCTTACAAAATCAAAAATTTCTAAAAAATACTCTAATTAAAATGAGCGAAAATTTAATAAAAATGTTTACAAAGAAACCTAAAAACCATAAATAATTATTATTTAACATCCCAAACTGATGTTTATTTTTTTCATAAAAAGAAAAAATAAATTAAGGAAAATTATATATACCACCCTATCAAAGCTTTTATTCATTTTCTCCTTAATTTAGATATTTATATATTTCACATAATATATATAATTATAAATTATACTGATAAAAATCTGCCTTTCATCTTATTAAAGAATAGAAAATTTTATTCATATATCAATATAAATAATTGTAATTTATATTTATATATCAAAAATATGAAATGATATATAAATAATATTTAATTTTGCAAATTAAAAGTGGAAAACATTTATCTTATGAGTCACGTGCTGATTATCTCCTCCACAAAGCTCTTACCATTTCTTTATGAGTCACGTGCTGATTATCTCCTCCACAAAGCTCTTGACATTTCTGTCCGACAGCCCTCCCTCCCTTGTCGCGTCCCTCACCCTCTCCATCCACATCGCTGCCTTCCTCCGTATCTCCTCACCCATCGCCGTCTCCACGCACCTCCTCAGCTCCTCCGCCGGCACCGTCCCCTCCCTCCCCACCTCCACCCTCACCCCCGTCCCCCACGCCCTCTCCATCAGCCAAGCGTTCGTCGCCTGGTCCGTCCACTGCGGCACCGCCACAGTCGGCACGCCGGCGATCAAGCTCTCCACCGTCGAGTTCCACCCGCAGTGAGTCACGAAGCACCCTACAGCTCGGTGCGCCAGAACCCTCGCCTGCGAGCACCATTCCACCACCATTCCCTTCTTCTTCTCCCCTAAATATTCCCCATCTTCTTGATCTTCTTCTTCTTCTTCCTCCTCCACCTCCAACCCTTCCAGCCGGTTGTCCTTCCTCACCACCCACAGATACGGCCTCCCGCTCGCTCTCAGCCCCTTCTTTATCTCCTCCATCTGCTCCTTCTTCAGCACCGATATGCTGCCGAACGAAACGTACACCACCGACTTTGCCGCCTGCCCGTCGAGCCACTCCATGTATCTGTACCGATTAAGTTCATCTTTAGATTGGAGATTTTAATATATAATTAGGGCAAATTACACCCAGGTCCCTGCATTAGGATTTAAAATAATGTTAATGGTATTTCCATCTATAAATTAATTAGAGCAGAATCATTGTTTCAAAAAACTATTTTTTTAATTTTTTTTTATAGTTATTTTTTAGCTTTTTAAAAGCTGAATATGATTTAAAAGCTATTTTAACAAACACAATTTTAAACTTTTAGTTATATGAAAAAATACTTTTTTTATACCAAAAAATTTTTACCAAATGCAGCTTAAGTCAAATTTACATTTGATTAAAAAAATCAAACTTAAATTATATATTCTGAAATAATTTAAAAAAAACTGATCCAAAAATAGATTTAATTTATAAAAAAATAAATTTCTATCAAAAACTTTTTAATTCATTGGGTATTCAAAAATAAATTACCTCGTGTTTTCATCCTCCTTCAAAATGCTTCCCTCCGTCGCGTCCCCCAGCAAAGGGCCAATTCCGGCGATCTCCACACTGCCTGCAACGGATGCGATAGCCGGCGCTTCCATCAGGTCCGCCGTGTTCACCAGCACCCTCGGCTTCGTGATCTTCGCCACGGCGGCCTCGGCATCCAGCGTCTCGAACATTTCCCTCAAGTGTGGGAGGAGAATGGCGTACGGGTCGTCGGCGGAGGTCAAGGTCAGGAAGGAAGGAAGGTCTCTGACACGCATGGGAGGAAGCTCTGGCAGCTTCACGAGGCCGGATGGGTCTCCGGCGGCGGCGCTGATGGCACTTCCGCTGTCATGGAAGGCGTGCCAGTAGACAGCGAAGGCGGTGGCGGGCTGGATCCAATGAAGGAAGCATGGAATTCCGCGGTCACGGGCGATGTCGGCGGCCCACGACATGAAGAACGAGTAGATTAGGCAGGTGACGGGGTGGCCGCCGGAGGCGAGGTCGTCGACTATGGCTGCGAGGGTTTCGGCTCCGTGCCGCTTCATCGCCGTCATGTACTTGCCGACATCATGCTTCTGTTTATCGAAGCCGTCGTCGTAGCCGTTGGAGTAGGGGATGAAGGAGATGCCGCCGTCGTGTTCGACTGACCTGTCGGCGCCGGAGGAAGGGAACATTTGACGGTGGGCGGAGACGGCGGTGGAGAAGGTGATGCGAACTGAACGGCCCGCGGCGGCGGCGGCTTCGCGGGCGAGGCGCTTGGCGAGGCGGAGATTGGGATTGATGTGGCCTTGGGCGGGGTAGCTCAAGATGAGGAAATGAGGCGCTTGAATCTCCATTAGTGACTTCTTCCTCCTCCCCTGCTTCTTCCTCCTCTGTCTCTTCTTCTGCTACTGCTGCTTCTTATTCTTCTTCCTTCTTCCATTGATGAGGAGTTATAAGCGAAACGGAGTACTTACAGTGGTGACGTTTGTGGTGACGTTCTTCGTCAAGGCGTTTCTGATCATCTCATCTCCATGCGGGCCCAAAGTATTTCTTAATTTAGTGCAGTTCTAAAAAAATACAAATATGTCACATAATTTTTTAAAAAAATAAATTTATAAAAATTAGAGGTAATTCCACTTAGGTCCCTGAGGTTTATCTAATTTGATATAAAGATTGACAAACGTCAAAACATGCGGTATAAGTCCACAATAATTGCTATACAGTTCGCTAGGGTCTTAATTATTTTTAAAAAGCTTCCAATCAGGTCCAACATAATGTTTTCCATTTAAAATACCGTTAATTCATCAAAAAAATAAAATAAAATTAAAATAAATATTTTTTAATTACGATTTTACCGCTCGCACACAGGGCGTATATGCACGGGTCCCTCAAGCCGCAGCGTGTGGTCGCTGGTGTCCAAGCCTAGGTGGCCGCAGCGCGCCGCCTGGCGCACAGGGTGTCGGTGCGCGGGTCGCTTGCTCTCGGCCTCGCTCGCCCGCGGTCGCTTGCAATCGACCCCGAGTGCCGACATCTGCGCACTAGTTACTGTAGCGCAAGGGTCGCCTGCGCGCGGCCCCGCACACAGGTGTCCAAGCACGGGCAGCCTGCGCAAGGCCTCACGCCTAGTGCGTCTGCGTAGAGGCGGCCTGCGTGTCCTTGAGCCGGATCCGCGCGCGGGCTGCTCTAATGAGTGCAGGACGTCCGCGGTCTCGCATGCAAGCTGCCACAGTGCCACCGCACACGGTCTCACGAACATGATGACATATTTTGAAAATTAATAGATTAAGGAAGGATATTTTTATCATTTTTATAATACATAACAAATTTTATCACGAAGGAATCACGACGTTCCGTGTAATATTTTTTTGTAAACCTGAATGACATATTTTGAGTTTTGTAGATTTTTGTAGCCAAGTAAGTAAATCTTAGGGGCCTAAATATAATTATCTCTAAAAAAGTATTATCATAAATAAAATATTAAAAAATATAAAATTTGAAGTTATAATATTAATTTAAAATAATTAAATATATTTTAATAATTAAGTAAAAAAATATATATATTTTTTAAAATAATAATTTAATGATTAAATTTAGTAAAACTCATCAATGGGCTTCCATAGAAAATATTTTAGACAAAAAAAATCTCAAATAATGTATAGCTATTTCTGTGGACACACATAAAACACAGAGTCTCACTGATGGCTGCCAGCCCAGATAATCTTTGTTGGCTAGTGTGAATATAAATGCAGATTTCCTATCAAAAAAAAATATAAAAAAAATATAAATGCAGATTTTTTTTATCAAAAAAAGAATATAAATGCAGATGTTATATTTTTGTTCACCATCACATTCATTATTTAATAGTTAAATAGTAATTGAGTTATTGACATAATGTATAAATAAAATTATTAATATTAATAAAAGGAACTAATAAATAATATTTAAAATTATATTAATATTTTGAATGAATATAATATTCAATTTAGTCTAACAATTATAAAAAAAAAAAATTTATTAAATATTTTTATTAGTAGCGAACAACTTATTTATTTTTTATTTAAAATTACAAGGCTAGTTTGATTATTTTATTGATCATAAAATATCTTCATCTCTAACAATTATAAAAAAAAAAAAAAAAACTACGTCCCTAATTTTGTAATTGAAGGTTTTATAGGTAGCCCTGTCAAGGGATCGAGTTCGGGTCAGGTTGATCTCGACCCAGATCCAATTCCATATATATTGGATCGAGTCGATCCAAATTCTCTCGGGTCAGAACTCAGGTTTTCGGATTAAATTCATTTACAATAAAAGTAGTTATTTTTAAGTATTTTTTATAGTCAAATTTAAAATAATATTAAATTCATTGAAAATAAAATAAGAAAAAAATTTATAGTTTTATGAATTATTTAAATATTTTAATATAAAAATTATTATTTGTAATATATATATGCATATATATTGTGAAATATAAACTGAGCACTATACATTATAATTTATTAATATAATTTATGAGATTGTTTTTTAATTAATTATAGTAACACTTTTTACTTGAACCTTCTAACAAAAAGATTATTAGCCATAATATATTTTTATATAAACTACAAATTAGATTATATAAACGAATCGAATTTTAAATAGGTCGGATCAATAGTGATCTATATCTGATTCATTTATTTGTAAACGGATAGGGTCAGTAAACGGGACGAATTGACGGGTTAAAAAAAAAACTATTTGAGATTTAATCAAATCGAGTCATGATCTGATTCATTAATAGACCTATTTATCTCTATGCACGTGCAACCACTAGTTAATGTTGTAATGGGAAAAAAAAAGCAGCAAGGTAGATTATTTGATTTAATTGATCGGGTTAATGTCCAAATTAAACTAATTAAATTATATTATAAATAAAATCAAGCCAATTAATTTAATTTGATTAAAATTATATTTTTATTTAATTTTTATCTAATTTTTTTTAAATATTTTCATAATAATATTAAATATTATTATATAAATATCCAAATAATAGCTTTCATATAATAATAATTTAACATAAAAAAATAATTTAATTAAATAAAAAATTCGCCCAAACTCTCAATAACAGTTTCACAAAATTTATCCAAGCATATAAAATAACTCAATTGCATCACCATGATAAACTTAACAAAATAATAATAAAAATTCAAGACTAATTGTATAATTAATTTAATAATATAATTAAAATTACATAATAAAATTATATTTATACGTTAAGTTAATAATCAGTTAATTTGATCAGTTTAGTTTCAAAATATGTCAAACTGAATCTAAATTAATTAATTGAAATCCTCATAATATCAAATAATAATCAAACCATTAGATTTTAAACCAAATCAAATCGCTAAATTTAAATAATTCGGTTCAATTTTTCAATTTAAACCATTATTTGCATGCCTTTACTAACGGAGAGAAGAAAAAGAGCTAGGACCCGTGGTCGGTAGTGTCGGGCGGATGCAAACGATGGCTGGCTCAATGAGAACGACATCTGTGCAATGATGGCTCGCCAATGCAAGCAATGAACAAGAAGAAAAAGGAAGGGAGGAGAGTTCACAACGACGACAACAGCAACGAGATAGAAGATGGAAAAAGAAGCTAATCCATTTGGCAGCAGGAAGTTATTAGTTATGGATGATTATTTTTTGTCATTTGATTTTCCTCAATGAAAAATTTAGCTACCAATTCAATTTATATTAAAATATTATCGATAAATTTGTGTGTAATATCTATTCATAGATCTACAGAGTATTCATACAATTTCAACTCAATTTAAACATGCATGGTATTTTGCTTTGCTACATGAACTCAATGAAAAATTAGTCTTCTTTTTCCCTCTAATTTTATGCTAGAGATAAATAATAATCATCAGAACATTATGACTCAAACTTGAAACTTTTTAAAACTATGTTAAGTCTCTGATTACCGACCTAAAAGCTTAAGCTTGTGGGTAATAGCCTAAAAATAATTTATATTCTTATACTTATCGAGTAGAAGGAGCAAGTAGATTAACAACTTCAGCGAAAGAAGGCATCAGACAGCAAAGATGCAACACATATCACGAACCACTGATGCATGTGTAGAGATTGGTAAGAAATGAAAGTTTTTGTCAAGATGAAAGATAACAAAATCATTGAGCAATAAAGCTAATACACTGACCTCTCATTAATATTCAATATGACAACAACAGTCTATAGCCCTGGCATACAAAAGATAAAGTCTGACTACTGATAATTGAACATTTCTCAATCAAGATATTCCCATTACTCTTCAGAATCTTTAGGCGAATTCTTGGGCGTCTTCAGAGAAGTAACCTTCTTCCCCTTGTGACCCGAAACTACTCCACAGAACTCCTCCATAAAACTACTATCTTTAAATTTGAGTGCAAACGTAGCGAGGACAGATTTTCCTTCTCCAACACTATTGATGCATGCAAAAGTGACTCCTTTCTTATCCATATTGGTTAGTTTCATGTCAGGGAAGAGGCTAGCGTTCAGAATCAACCTATAATTTCCCTTTGCTCTCATAACAAGCCTTGCCTTCTCACCTGATACAGATGTATTCACTTTAATCTCACCCTTTCCTCTTTCCTTCCAAGCCCCATCAAGATATTCATAAAGTGTAGCATCAGCAGCAAATACAGATTTCTCATTCTCCTCACCAGTCTCAATTTGAACCTCCTGCAATGAGGGTTGTGCCCCACCTGCTCCACTCTTGGCAGCATCAGGGCCAGAACTATCGAAAAGAGGGAAGGAAGAATTGCCGTTGTTTGAGCATCCGAAACTGAAGGAACTAAAAGAAGATCCAGAACTAGATCCAAAAGAAAATGAGGCTGTCCCAAATCCCGTTCCAGAGAGGCCTGTAAACGCATTCTGGCTGCTAGACAATTGTCGGAATGAACTAAAACTTGAAGCTTCCCCTTTCACTTCTTTCGCTTTGTTGTCCTCTAAGTACTCTTTCTTATCTTCTAGTCGACCATCAGATTTTTCTCCTGCTGCTTTCTTGGATTCTAAGGAAGCATCATTTGGTATATCTCCAGCTTGTCCATTAGCCTCTTCACTGTTTTTGTTACCTGTTTCTACTTCACTATTCTCATCAGAACCATTTTTGCCAAGTTCAACCTCAGGAGCGGTTTGCAATGGTTGGGATACTTCTAGCACTGTGATGTCACTCACTTTCTCACCATCCGTAACTTCCCTCCCACTGGTATTGCCCTGGGAATCATTGATCATTTTTGTTCTATATTGTTCGTCAAGCAAAGCCCCACCCTGGGCCTCGCGACCTCGTTCCGATTCATCGTGCTTTTTCTTAGCTCCATTGGATTCTTCTAAAGTAGACTTGCTATTGAGATCATGAGGCTCAGCCACAGCAGTTGCTTTAGCATTAGCCTCATTCGAGGAAACAAAACTGATGCCTGCAAAAGGATTTGAAGAAGTATTCGATGAGGGCTGCTGACGGCGGACCTTCACGATTCTCCTAGTTGCCAGCACTTCTTCGCTGGCTCTCTGGAAAGTTCCCATCTCCGGTTCAGGCATATCATCATCCAGTGAAGGATTGTCCTTGGAGATCTGATTCCCAGCAACCCTCTTCCGGGATGCAGTGGTAGCATTTTCTGCATCAGCCATTTTAGATAAACCCACAAAAAGTAGGCAAAGTGTGCAGTCCTGAAGAAGATATCTCAATTGAAAGCTAAGTCAATCAGTATTGTCGTAACTCTTGTGTCACACAGTAAACATAATTAAAAAACTCTCAAGGACAAAGCAATCTCGAAGAAAGGAGCATTTGGAAACCTCAATGAATCTAAATGTTTTGACATTGTTTCATGTGAACAATACTCAGCGGTTTATATCAATACAAATGCCTTAGTCAGCATTCCGTAGAACAAAATTTATGGACAAAAAGGAGCTTGAAATACCTCAATCTAGCCCTTACATATAAGTTTTGAACATGGGAGTAGGATTTGTCCTTGCTAATATGGAAACTTCAAACACATCCAATACAAACTTGTCCTCGCAGCCTCTCATTGCTTGCAAGTAGTGGAGGAAGGACGAAGTCAAGTTGCTCATGTTGTTGTGCAACTAGAGCTAGGTAAGAAACCTAGTGGCAGCAAGACAAAAGGAGGGAGGACTTCTTCCCCGAACTGATCATTGCATTGCAAACAAACGGAGGCGATTCAAACCATACGTGAAGGGTGAGAGAATGTATGTTTTTTTGAAGTGGTAGCCTTAGCCTTGCATTAAACAAAAGATTACATCAAGTAATTTCACTCTCTTGGATATTACAAACCTCAGTGGGCAGTAGCGTGTTCCTTTCCCACTTAAAGTCACCTCTAGTAGCTAGATTTATTGCATAATCAGCTTTAGAGTTAATTGCTCTAGGTACAAAAGAAACTTTGGATTCCTTCCACTAGCCCAAGTGTCTTGCCACTTCCTGCAAGATGCTATCCTTCCTTTGATGTGATTGTCTCCCGGATCCGGATACCACCTGTGCCAGCTCCTCCATTACTCCAAAAGTCCCATTTGGAGACTGCTATTATTCTTTCCAACATTGCTATCTTCTCAACTTCTCTGGCTGCAAGAGTAAAGACATTTTTCCATCCCCCTTCCCATACCTCTCCCAGGTAATCTCGGATTATGCATCCCACTCCAGTTATTCCATTTTCTCTGACTGCCCCATCTACATTCACCTTTAGCTATCCAGGAGAGGGGGAGGGGGTATCCATTATTTCTTGGTGGAAGCACACAGTCCCTTAGGATGTATTCTTTGCCTCAGCTCAAGTGCATATGGAGGAGAACCTAGTAACCATTGATTAGGAGGACGGGTGATGGGAACATAAAGATAATCTAGATCAAATCACTATCCAAGATGCCATAGATAAATAGAAATTGATGCAAATTATCTCTAATTATTTTATTTCATTATTCGGGAGTTTATTATAAGTTTGAATTAGTTAAATTCTTTTTGTTTATTTCTTTTATTTAAATTGTGGATTTGTTTAGTCCTATACTCCTATATATATATTTCATGATTAGCCCCTCATTTCTAGGGATTATATTTAAAATTTGAAGGGAATTTTTTATTAATAAAAATTTGCTTGGTGTGAAATTAACCTTGGAATGGATTAGTTTAGGAATTATGTAAGAGATTAATATCCCAAAACGGAAGCATAGGAAAACCTTAGGTGAAAAATCTTTAAACCCTAGCTATCCTTTGTTCCCCAAATCTTCCTACTCTTTCCTCCTTTCACCATAGTCGTCCTCTTCTACAATAGTCTCTCGTCAATTTGCATCAGAGAGATTTGTCTTGCATCAATTTTGATATCAGAGCGCTTCATTCCACATCAATTTTAGTTTCAAAGCACTTTACCCCGTATCAATTTTGGTATCAGAACACTTTGTTCCGCATCAATGGGGCATTGTTTGGAGTCTCAAATGGGCGATGGAAGGTACAACATTCAAGGTCTATTTTTGGGAAAGCGAAGAGCAGCACAAGCCATTGCAGGAGCTTAACAAAATTTCAACAGGTGTACTTAATGGAATTAGATCCCAATTCATTCAAAGTCTCCATACATCACAACGGAAAGGATCAACAAGTAGGAGAGGTTTTTAATGAGTTTATAGAATCACCAAAATGAGCATGGAGATGGGAAAGTCTCAATTGATTTTCAAGAACGTGATTATACCCCTAGTCAAAAGTGTGGAGGAGGAGGATCAGCTAAGAAACACAAGCACACTTCCAAAAAGAAGAAGAATAGCGCAAAAACTTAAGTGTTAAACTTCTATAAACCAAATGTTAATTTATGAAGACCAACCAGCCCAACCACCTAAATCACCTGAACAAAAAATAAGGATGGCATGGAGAATAGCTATCAGTTGAGTGTGAAAAAATATCATTGCAAGCAAAGAAAAGGAACTCAATGGAATATAGATTGAATGTGACTCAATGGAGATCCTACAACTGATTCAATGAGGCAACAATGTGGGCAACGAATCACTCCACAAAAGCAGGTTTCGGTACTACCCGAGACTACCCAAGGGCTAGACTTGAGAGAAGATGAAAGCCAATCCTAAGAGCAGCCACAGGAAAGCAAGCCGACAACATTTAATATGAAATAAAAGCATTCCAGGTTATCACTGAGAAGCCATCCCAGTAAAGATTCTAAGATTCTAGGAGAAAACATAGTAGCAAGTTCTAGTCCACAAACGATCACCAAAAGCATCAAGGGCAACCTTAAAACAGCCATAGGCAATCTCGGATGCAGATTCCAGAAAGCATGAAGATTATTCTAGGATAAACAAGAGAGCCTTTTTCTAGCAAGGCATAAAGGTAATCCAAGAATTCATCAAAAGTAGATATCAGTATTATAAAAGACAAGTGAAGAATAGACCCATAAGATGCATCTAGGATTTACCCGAGAGCCACCACAATTGGTTAAAAGAGCAAGAATCCATGCTGAAGAGATTATTAAATCTTTAACCACACTTTTCAATTGTAAAACCACTCTTATCCTTAGATGCAAGAATAGTGTCGCTGATTGCTTAGCGCACATAGTCACGACTGATGATTTTGTTTGGGTGAGGGCCCCCAATGATTTTTGAAATGTCCTTTAAGAGGGATATAACTTGATGTATGTTTGTACTCTGCTTTAGATTATCTAACTGACTGAATCAGCATTTAGTTATCCGCAAAATGAATAGAATGATAAATGCTTGCAATAAATGAATCAGCAGATAATAGAATTTTCAATGTAGCTTTGATGACACAACACAAGTAGCAAGGTATACTTCAAAATAGTTGTCGTCATAGACTAAGCAAGCCATGTCATAGAATAGGAAACATATTTCTTTCTAAATTGATTCAATCACTATGAAGCAACATAATGCTTATTCACTCGAGATTCACCCAAAATATTCCTATCCCTATCGGATGCTGCAAATACTAAAGAGTAACCATTAAATATGGTTAATGTTCAATTAAATGGTAGGTTGTAACTGCTTGGGGTTGTAGTAGACTACTTGGCCTGAACATTAAGTTACTATAACCCCAAAATATTTGATTTTTCCTTCTCTAAAGAGGATTTTACTCTATTCCTTAATCATTTATTTGAAAAAATATGAGAGCAAAGTTTATACTTTGTAGCCAAGTTTTTTTTTCATCTTATACTTTTAAACTCTTCAATGTATTTTCATCTTTGTTGAATGATTGCTTTCCTATAATGTTTCTATTCTTTTGGCTAAGATGAGTAGTGTAGGCCTAGAGTCTAGGAACCCCAGAGGTGGACTAGGAACTAGGTGCTGAACCACCTAAAAATCAACTACATTCTTTTTATTTTTGCACTTTTTTTGTTTGGTTTGTTTCACTCTTTCTACCAAACAATTTTTGAACATTCAATTGAATATCCAATTCACCACTGACCACCGTCTTGAGTGAGCATAGGTTATTTTAAAATCTCAATGCCATTTTAAGTAAATTTGTACACCCCATACAATAAATATAAAACTGAAGGGAATACATGGATTCAAGATAGTTCAAGACACCCTAATGATTTAGAAAGACTTGATAATAATAAAAATGTGATTAAATGCAGTCTTCATGAGAGATTGGAAAATTTACATAACTAGAAATTTTTTAACTGTAGAATACACATAAAACAGGACTAACACTAAAACCTGATTGGAGCAGTCAACACATAAAACAATGGCAGGTCAATTTCCCAGAATGAGTACATAAAAGAACTAAATTCAGACCATCTGAAAAGAAATAAAGAAAAAGACTAAATTCTGAAGTTGAATGTGGAAAAGACTGGCGGAGGTACTAAGTCACACATATCTACAAAAAAAGTTAAGTGCGTTCTCGTGGTCATAATAACCTTTTTTTAATTGCTATAAAAAAAAATAATAACCTTTTTAATAAACGAAAGATGAACATGTAAAAAATAAAAGAAGCTACTGATGGTAATCGCAAGATTGAGCTGTAAATTTCATCAGAGTAAATTATCAAGTAAACGCATCAGTAGAGAAATGCGCAAAGCTAGAGTGTTTCTTTGATAAAAATTGTAAAGGTAACAAAGTGATTCGCATGACTCCAAAAGCCTGGTTGAGTTAGCACAAAGCAGGCAAAGATTTCTGTAACCATCGAAAGAACTCCATAGCACCAACAAACATTTAGTTTGGAAGAAAGGAAGCAAGATCAAAGCAATACGTAATTCAACAATCAAACCGTATAACTTAGGAGATAGATCCGTGACGGGCTAACATAAAATTCGTAGCTCTTCTCATTTGACAGGCAAGAAGAATCTAGAAAAGACAGAAAATATTCACCCAAAGCGACCAGCTTTCTTTCCCCTGAATCAAAGCCCTACCATAACTAGTGCGCGAAAGTAATTGTTAGGGTTTCAGCACAAACAGACCCATCCTAGAAAATTAAACCGAAATCGTCGCCAGCTTAGTTTCGAGCAATAAAAATCAGCACACAGCAACATTTAAAGCTATTCTAGGATCAAAAATGAACATTTGAGCAGATAAATACCAAATCTGGGGAAAATCCCAAGAAGCAAATCCGATGATGGCAGATTCAGTACAAAAGAAAACAAGAAGCAGCAGGAGGCGAAACTTACTGGAAGACTTGGGTTTCCCCTGGATTGGGTTCAGAGGAGGGAGGATACAGGACCTGTTGGAGGCTCTACGCTACAATTTCCCTTCAAAAGGGAAACCTTGATGAAAAGAAGAGGGAATCGCCGAACAATCACCGCCCAATGCAAAATAGCGCCCGATATCAGCCGTCCGTGCTGCTGCTCTGTCCACGGCCGGCTCCGCGGAGCACATCAGGCTAGGGCTCGATTTACGCTTCCAACTTCAGAAACAGGCGAAATTATATCAAGGGAAATTACACTCCAGTCCCAAACATAAGAGAACATTATCATATAAATTCACAGTTTTGAAATGCTCCATTTTGGATCCATGGTATTCATTAAGTACTTCAATATGGTTCTGTTTTTTAGTATGTGATCACATGCCAAAAATGTGATTATCCTTTTATTTGACAACTGTATAAATGCACGACATTCTTTTTTAAACTCTTCCCTTTCTCACACGTTCTTTGCGAGCGTTAGAAATATTACTTTCTTAGTATTTTCTATTTTGATATTATAGATGTGGGTGTGAGGGGTAGCTCTGCTATCGGCAACAACCTCGTGCTGTTGAAATTGAGAGGAACCAAGCTATCGGTGTTGGACCTACTTCATATCTACGCATAATTGATGATATCGGTGATATGTCAAATTTAGTCAATTGAGAGAATATAGAGGAAGTGGTTTCAAGTTACGACTACTGGGGTTATAGTAGACTATTTGGCCTGAGCAAAACCAGTAGATGGTCTTGATTGACAACATAAATTTGCTAAGTCCACACAAATTTCTTTCCATCTTCTTCTTTGCTACACGCGAGGCAATGATTTTCTCTACTACGCAATCTTCTATTGTTTACACTCCAAGTTACAAAAGGTTCTCTTATCTGAGATCACCATTAAATTTTTCTTAACTTATCATTAAAACTTAAATTAACAATCCAACAAGATGTTCATTAAAAAAAAATTTTATCAAAAGACCCTACTACTCTACTTGCAAACTTGTTCTTCCTGAAAAATTATTGGGTGCGCTGCGCGCACCGTTCGGACGCCCAATCAGAGGGCGCCACGTGTGCCCGGACCCAACTGTATGGCACACGTGGCGCCCTCTGATTGGGTTCCGGACGGTGCGCCGTCCGAACCCAATAACTTCTCGTTCTTCCTAGTCATAATCTCATTTATTAAGTGTTGCTCTATTTATCAAATAACTCATCTTCATCCTTGACACTCATCGTCTTTGATTCAAGAAAAAAATTTTCTTTCCCAAGCAATGTTGTAAAGACCAGACTGAATTAAAAATTAGTTTATTGTTCGATTCGTGTTTAGATTAGTCATTGAATCAGTTGAACCGGTAAATAATTTTTTAAAAAAATGATTATAAGAATAATAATGTCTACCAAAAATAGTTTCTTATATTCAAAATAATGAACTAATTAATTATACAATTTATTATTATCATTATAAAATTCTAAATATCATGAAAAAAAATTAATTCCATGTGATTTGATCTATTCTGATATGCAATCTAGTTTTGACATTGAATCGAACAGGATAATACATCGGAACGCAGTTAGATTGGTCAGATCGAAAGGTTTAGTCCAGTTTTTATAGCACTATTCCCAAGATGATCTTCAGAAGTGTTGGAGTGGGCAAAGCGGCCCATCTTCTAAAAAAGTAGAAGCCTCCCAAGTCCCAAGCTCGAACCACAAAGGGAAAATGAACCCTAGTGAACACATCGAGAGTTCGAGGCCAATCTAACATTCTCTGCAGTCGAATTCTATGACATGTTACTGGAAGATATCAGTGCTCAGCCTTCACCTAATAAATTGCACTTCCTAACAACCGCATTTTTTTCTACTTAAATTTCAACTACCAAAAAAAATATTTTATAAATAAAAATATTAAGAGCCTGTTTGACGCGATGATCAAAATTAGGACTAAAATAGTATTAATTTATAATAATAATAATAATAATAAATAATTTTTTTTAAAATTAACATTCTTATTGAAATTTATTGAGTATGTAAAATAAAATAATTTTTTTATATTAAAATTTGTGTAGAATGATTAAAATTTTTTATTTATTATTATTATTATTATTTAAATTAAATATTACTTTTTGTTCTGATTTTGATTCTCGAGCCAAACAGAACCTAAATTTCTTTTTAGAGGTAAACAAAAGATTGATTTGATCAGACTCTGCTCCCTAGAATCACACTCAGACATGAACCATTGACTTGATCGCCGGCTCGAGCCTATCAAAAATTTGATTGAACTCAATTCGACTCCACCTTATCTATGCTCAGCTGTACTTATTAACTTATATAACTACCGTGTAGCCACTCCTGCAGAATAGAAATAGAAAATAATAAACCTATATTTTGGGACTGCATGATTAAATCAAATAAAAAGAAAAAAAAAACAATTTTTAAAGGGTATTTTAGTCAATATTATTTTAACGTTATGTTATGCTGCGAATCATTTTCCAATTGTTAACACGTGGTTCCTGCGCTGCATCCTGGCCGAACACGTGGCGCCCGTCAGGTTTGTATTCGATTGATTTGATTTGCTGACTCAGCTTCAGGTTTTGCTGGATCCTTGACCCAGGTCAAACCTCGGGCACGAGGATTCAACCAACCATCGTCCACGACGACCCAGGATAATCCCCCATAACCTCGGGCACGAGGGTACGAGGTAATGCCTGTCACGATCAAACTTCACCTAACCGCGCCGCTCTCCGTACGGGCGCTCTTTCCAAACGGAGGTACCAGCATTTAAAGTCATCATCCTCCTCGTACAGCTGCGGACCTCTCCGGTGACAGACAAGCGGCGCTCAGAGCTCATCCATCACCTTTTCTCCGGAAAATCAGGGTGGAGCTGCACACGCCACATGGCTATAAAAACCACTGAACAGTTCCATACAAAGAGGAGGGATGCATAGAGACAGGGGACATACACAAAAGAGGCACCGGGCAGTGAGACTCTCTCTCGTCAAGAGGATTTCTCGATTGTAACAGGACTCCGGCTGAGGAGCACCTGGCTTCTTCTTCTTCTCCCTCTCCTTCTTCTTCTTGGACTCTTCTCAAAGCATTGTACAGCCTTAAAGGCTATCATTTTCTTATTAGTGAACCTTCTTCGCTGACCGACCGGTGGACGTAGGAGATTTCCTCCCTGAACCACCTTAAATCTCTGTGTGCTTTTCTGGTTGCTTCGGACTAAATCTTCTCCTTGAGCCTCTATCAACAGGCTCGTCACCCCTTTGTGCGCCGCCGTCTCCCGGAATTCTCTTTCTTTGGTGTTTCTTGGGACCCCCACATTCCTACGTCAACACCAATTATCATTGGAGAGAGTTTGTTTTGCGTGCCATGTTCTTGTCAAACACAGGTGGACTCTAGCCCTATTAGTCGTGAGGACC
>JAEMOT010001047.1:148320-270463 GCA_019297695.1 Apostasia ramifera | reverse complement strand
GCTGTCGCGCAACGCAGCGCGCGCCAAGCTGCCGCGCGAGGCCGCAGGCGGCGGAGCAGGGCGGCGTGGTGACCTAGATACTATAAAGTCGAAATAAGAGCTATTATAAGAAATAATGAACAAAATACAATCATTAGAATAAGAAAAAACTATAAGTTATTCGATTTAATAATATTTTCAATCACAAAACTTGAATATGAATCTTCATAAAATTAATTGATATTTAAATAAAATATATATTAGGATAGAATTTTTCGGTTATAAACTTTTCATATTTATGCAATAGTAGACATAGATACTACTCGAAGCATAATTAATAACTTTGGGCAGAAGAATTTTTGAAAAAATTAGAAGAAAAAGTCTCTTTCACAGGGATAAATAGTTCCATGAACACTCTACGATATGTTAATATAATATTTAAAGTACAAGTAGAAGATGATTATGTAGAAATTTTCTTTTCTTATATATATATATATGTATATGTATATAAAGACTTCTCCTATGACAAGATTATAGGAATGAATGTATTAAACCAACACTTACCCATTAAATTTCTCATAATTACTGATAACAAAGGATTATTTCATTATATAAAAAATAAAAAATAATATGATTATTACAGTTAGATGAATATTCTTATGAGATTTTTTTTAATCCTGGATTTACTAATATTTTAGCAGATTTTTTTTCCAGAGAAAAAATATAAAATACTCCTTATAATTATATGAATAATGGCCAATACGTGGAAAGACAAAATATTGGCTCATAATACTCCTTCTTCAAAGACATATAATATCCCTTCTCTAAAAACATATAAGAAGGATATAATCTTCAAAGAAGGAAAAAAAAATATTGACTTTTTAGATAAATATAATCAGAATATGATATCAATTTTGGTGGGAACCACCGGCAGCTATAAGTTAGATATTCCAATATCTTCTAAGACATTCAATATAATAAATGATCTCTGGAAAATAATAGGAGGATTGTAGCATAACCCTTCCCTGATATATATACTTAATGAAATAATATCACACATATATAATATAGAATTCTCTCTTCATAATATAACTCAAAAGGTTCAGAAGAAAGAAAAATTCTCCAAATATCTTCTTCAACGCTGTGAAGAATATCAGCCAAAACAATACACCAATATTTATCTCATATTGAAAGTTATATATAAGTTTAAAAATATAAACTCTCCACACATAGAGACTAAGAGGAAAGAATGCTTCAATAAGGTAATAACAATATTACCAAAAGATTTTAAAACAAGAATCTTTGATAAAATATACGAAGATAGATCTCTTCCACACTTATTAAAGGAACAACTATTCATACTATTAGATGGGAGACAGAATATTCATTGCTTTCGAAACAGAATATGTAAAAATAATATTTAAAAATTATATTAACTTTATTTTCTCTCTCCTCTCTCTCTCTCTCTCCTCCCACCCACCACCCACCAGGGAGAGAGAAAGCAGAGAGAGAAGAGAGAGGAGAGAGAGTTTACGATAAAATTGAAATATTATATATATATTTTTTTAAAAAAAAATAAAAAAACAAAATAAAATAAAAAAATTAAATTATAAATTTTATTATAAAAAATAGAAAATTAAATTATAATTTTTATGCCTAAAAATATTTTTAATAAAAAGTAAGAACAAAATTATTATAATTACTTATAAATAATTACTTTTAAAAAGTATTAAATTATTGAAGTAAAAATTATATTATAATTTTTTATTAAATCATTACTTAAAATTTAAAAATAAAAATTTTTAAAAGAGGTTTTGATATTTTAAATATTTGTGACTTAAAAAAATTTGTGAAACTTTGTTAAATTAAAATTATGTATTATTTTATAAATTAAAAATTCACTTTTATATTACTTTATTTTATTTGTTCGTATGACTGGTCTCACGTAGTGATATAAATGCTTGGCAGTTGATATTGTTGCAAAGGCTTGATAGAGAATCTTTCTTTGTTCGTGATGTCATATCTTTTTCTTCTTTCAATTTCTACAATCATTGCATTATATTATTATTATAACTCCAAAATAAAATATACCTAATATACATTTAATTAAAAAAAAGCTCTTATATTAATAATATGATAATTGGTAATTAAATTATTAAGAAAAGTGAGCGTTTTAGATACTTTAGATCAATCATATAAAATGATGGTGAAATAAAAAATGACATTATTAATAGAATTCAAACAGGATGGATAAAATAAAAAATATTTCTGGCTTATTATGCAATAAAAAAATTTCATCCAGATTAAAGATAAATTTTATAAAATTATAATAAAACAAGTGATGATATATTAAGCTCCCGGTTTGGTTCATGCCCAAGTTGGGCATAACTATTTTTTTCAATTTTTTTATAAAACATTGAAATATTATTTTTGAGATATATATATATATATATATATATATATATATATATTTATATATGTATGATAAAAAATAATGTTAATTAATTATAAAAATATTAAATAAAATTAGTTGATGTATTGAAAATTATATAAGCTATTTTATTTTTTTTTAAAAAATAATTATGCCCAACTTGAGTATGAACCAAACAAATGCATAGTGCTGAATGCTGGTCTATAAAAATAAAATATATAAATAAAATAAATATTGCAGAAATAATGATGCTAAGATAGATGTGTAGGTATACACGAAATGACAGAATAAAAAATGAGTATATCCATGAAAAAGTTAGAGTTATACTAATTGAAGATAAACTTAGAGAAAGTCGGCTTAGATTGTTTGGACATGTGAATCATAGGCCGATTGAAGCTCCAGTTAAAAAAATCAAGTTAATATCTATTGAAAAATCAAGTTAATCATGTATAAAGAGGAAGAGGGAGACCAAAGAAAATATTACAAAAAACTATAAGAAGTGATCTTACTCACATAAATCTAGATAAAAAATTATTAATTGATAGAGCACAATAGAAACAAATGATTCATGTAGCCGACCCCACTTAGTGAGATTAAGGCTTTCATAAATAACTCCATATGATAAACAGTATTCTCTTTCATAAATATTGTGATTATAGTAATTTTCAATGATTTTTTAGATCTCAAGTGCTTACGTGTGGAGAAATTATTGCATCCGAAAGGAGCACCATTTGGATGCTAATCAGAGGCCGCCACGTGTGCAATACAGGTGAGTCCGAATACACTTGGCGGCCTCTAATTGGCATCCGGATGGTGCTCTATCCGTATGCAATAATTTCTTTTACGTGTGACCTGTAAGTCAAGGCCTTCCTTTGTGAAATTCTCCATATATGGTATTGGAAGTGATAATCACTATTAAGAAAAGAAGAATGTTCATTCAGGATCGATGAGGAATATAAACGTTTATTCATCTTCAATTATCGATATAACTTCATGACCGAGTATGCGGAGGCAGCAAAACTTCTAGAGCAACAATAAATTCCAGGAGTTTGATACGTTTGAAAGTGCCAGTGGATGCCTGCTTTCTCTAAAAATATCACCGACAAACCTATACAAGAAAAAATTGTTTCTCTACAATCCTAAACCTCTTCTCAAAACATTTGCCTTAACTGTTCTTGTAACATCCCAAAATTTGATTGGTGAATTTAAAAGTTAGAGCTGATTTGGATTCAAAAAGAATACTTTTGGACCTAGAATAAATAATTTTAAACTTATTTATAAGAATATGAAAATAAAGAGACTAAATTGTACTTTTTCCTAAATATATATATATATATCATTTGTTGGCCTGCTTTCCCTCTCTCCTGGTAGAGAGAACCAAAATAAATTAAAAAAAAAATAATAAAGGAGGGGAATTAAAAGGATAAGGGATTAATTGCTTCCCTTTGCCTTGCTCTCTGCGCCTTCTGTTCCGCCTCCTTCAGCCAAGCTCAGCAAGCTGGGAAAATTAGGAAAAATACTTGGGTTCGGACAGCTCGCCACGTCACCTTTTCATACCCCTCTTAAATGGCGACACTTGACAGCGTTATAGGAATAAAGCTAGGTTCGGAGATCGATGTACTTGTTATATGAATAAAAGTGCTTGTTATAGGAGTAAAAGTGCTTGTTATAAATATAAAAGTACTTGTTATAGGCATTAAGGTGCTTATTTATATATATTTATGCTTATAACAAGCACTTTTATTCCTATAACGAGCATATTTATGCCTATAACAAACACATTTATACCTAAACAAGCACATTTATGCCTATAACAAGCACATTTATGTCTATAACAAGCACATTTATGCCTATAATAACCTATAACAAGCACATTTCTGCCTATAATAAGCATTTTTATGTTTAAATATGCTCGTTATAGGAATAAAAGTGCTTGTTATAAGCATAAATATATATAAATAAGCACCTTAATGCCTATAACAAATACTTTTATTCCTATAACAAGTACATCGATCTCCGAACCCAGCTTTATTCCTATAACGCTGTCAAGTGTCGCCATTTAAGAGGGGTATGAAAAGGTGATGTGGCGAACTGTCCGAACCCAAGTATTTTTCAAAAATTAGAGGATAAAGGAAGGAAAGAAGAAATAGAAAGAGAGAGAAAAGGAGAAGCTAAGGAGAGAATTTTGAGTTTTGTATAATAATAAATTAGTAAATAATTCTTTCCTAAATTAATGTTGAATTACTATTATTTTGTGAAAATAATTTAATGTTACGAGAATTTGAAAAATTGTGATATTATGCTGTATATTTTTTGATTTGGACATAGAAATGAGATGAATTTGATGATCTGTGAGGTGATGTGGTATTATTGAATATTTGTATACCAAGATCCAACGAGGATGAAAAGTTGCCTATTATGTGTTATTCCGACGAGGGAAGGGAGTGTACGCTAGGTGATATCCTAAAATAGAATCTCCGATATAAGGTGGCTCCTGTCAAGGATAATAAATTAAAGAAATTTTCGTCAGACTTCTAGGTGAAAAGGTATAAAAATGACAGATCCACATCACAAAACAGAATAATATTATGTTATTACGAAATAAAGTGAGTCCAATGATATGTGGATTATGATGATATAAATTTTTAATATGAGGCTGCTTGTGTTTTATATTTATGTAAAATATATTGAGCATTTCATGATTTACTTGTATCATTCTAATTTGATATCTGATATTTTTGATTGTTTTCGTTATATTGTGATTATTGGAATACTGTTTTACCTACTGAGTTTGTATTAACAAACTCCTGCTATTTTTGGTGGCAGGTCTTGCACTAGATGGATCACGGAACATGTGTGAGTTATCAGAAGCTGCGGTAAGAAAGGGATGTTTTCAATGATATGAGGTTTAATTTTAAGTTCCGATGTCTCGGTTGTTGGTGGCTCGGCCCAGTGCAAAAGAGGGGTCGAGTAACGGCAACCGGGACGTCACAAATGGTATCAGAGCAGTTGCGAACTTATGTGGAGATGTGAGTAGAAATAGTGGGCTACACTCACTAATCACTGTGTATAGAAATTTGAAAAAGTTGAGTAATGATTAAGAGAATAATTTGTTTGAAAGTTGAAAATGATAAAATATTTTATGGATATTAGATATGAATATTTTTCTGATAATTTATGTGACTGATGAATTAGGAACAGAAGAAATATCAAGATGATAGATAAAAATTTGATATTGATAGAAAAATAAATATAAGATGAAATTCGAAAAAAGAATTTGACAAGAAAGAAAAGAACAGCTAGCAGAAAATGAGAAATGTCGGATTTATATTGAAGGTTTACCTGCACCAATCCATGATATATTAAATTACAGCAATATATAGAATTTGATAAATTAGTGGATGATTCAGAGATTGAAGCATCAAATTTACTTGTAAGTAAGACAAGAAAATACCTTAAAAGTGAAAGAGTAACAATTAAGATGTAATGTGTGATATAATATAGATGATGTTTTTGCTTCTATAAATGAATATTATTGATTTACATTCCTTATATTGGAATTAAGAAAAAAATATAGAACATATTAATGTAAATTTGATGTATTATTGAGTTTTTTATCAAGTTTAAAGTCAAAAATATGATTTGTGGACTTGGACAACTACATAAGATTGTAAAATGATTTTAGGTTTGGCGGTGAACTAAAAGGAGTCTCTTGTTGTGTTTATATTCCCGCCTCAGCTTGAATTTAGGGGATGACGATCTCCAACTCGCCATTGAGGGCTATGACTACTGCCGCTGAGGGCTAGAACACTACGGTGTTCAATATATGAAACGAGGCAATTGAGACATAAACCAAGAGAATCAAGTTCAAAAGAAAATGTGTAAAGAATAAATGTGGAGAAAAATCAGTTAGGTGTGTAATGAAAGTTTGTGATTGTTTATGTAAATTTTAAGGACAAAATTTCTAAAGGTGGGGAGAATTATAACATCCCAAAATTTGATTGGTAGATTTAAAAATTAGAGCAGATTTGAACTCAAAAAGAATAATTTTGAACTTAAAATAAATAAGTTTGAACTTATTTATAAAAATATGAAAATAGAGAGAGTAAATTGTAATTTTCCCTTAAAAAATATATAACTATCATTTTGTTGGGGGCAGCCAGCTGCCACCGCCCCCCTGCTTTCCCTCTCTCCTCTCTGCCATGTGGCAGAGAGAACCAAAATAAATTAAAAAAAAATAATAAAGGAAAAAGATTAAGGGATTAATTGCTTCCCAAAGACTTGCTCTCTGCGCTTTCTGTTCCGCCTCCTTCAGCCAAGCTCAGCAAGCTGGGAAAATCAGAGGATAAAGGAAGGAAAGAAGAAATAGAAAAAGAGAAAGAAAAGGAGAAGTTAAGGAGGGAATTTCAAGTTTTGTATAACGATAAATCGGTAGGTAATTCTTTCCCTAAATTAATGTTGAATTACTATTATTTTGTGAAAATAATTTAATGTTATAATAATTTGAGAAATTGTGATATTATACCGTATATTCTTTGATTTGGATATAGAAATAAGATGAATTTGATGATCTGTGAGGTGATGTGGTATTATTGAATATTTGTATACCAAGATTCGACGAGAATAAAAAGTTGCATATTATGTGTTATTCCGACGAGGGCAGAGAGTGTACGCCGGGTGATTTACTAAAATGGAATCTCTGATATAAGGCGGCTCCTGCCAAGGATAATAAATTAAAAGAATTTTTGTCAGGCTTGTAGGTGAAAAGTATGAAAATGACATATCACATTACAAAACAGAATAATATTATGTTATTACGAAATAAAGTGAGTTCAATGATATGTGAATTATGATGATATAAATTTTTAATATGAGGCTGCTTGTATTTTATATTTATGTGAAATATTATTGAGCATTTCATAATTTACTTGTATCATTCTAATTTGATATCTGATATTTTTTATTATTCTCGTTATATTGTGATTATTAAGATATTGTTTTACTTACAGAGTTTGTATTAACAAACTCCTGCCATTTTTAGTGACAGATTCTGCACTAGATAGATCACGAGACATGATGTGAGTTATCACAAACTGTGGTAAGAAAGTGATATTTTAAATGATATGAGGTTAAATTTTAAGTTCGATGCCTCGGTTGCTGGTGGCTCGGTCTAGTGTAAAAAAAGGGTCGAGTACCAGTAGCCGGGTCGTCACAGTTCTTTTTCGCTCTGGAAATTTTCATATTGGAAAAACGCTCTGTTGCATAAATTCTCTACAGATTGAGAGCAACAAAATCTTGATAATAGATATATGGTCCTTGCTTAAGCTCCAAAATGGAAAGGATACTAATGACCTTAATGTGATGGTATAATACTTTATACATCTTAATCTATGAAACATGAACACTTAAAAAATTTATATCGTATCTATGTTGGATATACAGATATGTGGGGATACACAAGAATACACAGGCATACTGTGTTAGACACGCCACGTGGCGTGTTCTAATAAAATAATATTAAAAAAACTAAAGATCACTTCTTGGATTCATGAGAATACTTGGGACACTTTAGGACACTTTTGAAGTACAGAATACTTCTGAAACACATGAGATAGAATTAGATATATATAATACTAATGTTAAATTTATTTACTAATATTATATTTTATTAATAAAATTTATGAATACATCTACCTCCTCTTTATATTTATTATGAATATTTAAAATTTTTATTATTATTAAAAATTTTATCTAATAAAAATAAAAATTTATCTTTTATTATTATTAAAAATTTTTCCAATACAAATCAAAACTCTAAGATAATCAGGCTAAATTAAATTTCATCTACTTTTGAGACTTATAAAATAAACCAATTGCAAAAAATTTAGAATTCTAGCTCACCTTTATTATTCTCTCATCCTCAACACGAAGAGCTCTTATTTTTTCTTATTGTCATACTCATCATGATTGTTCTGGCAAGCATAATTATATTTTCTCTTATTCTCTCACTTATTTTGTAAAATAAACCTTAACAACGTTTATTCTCAATTTCTCATCTTGATCTTATAAAACTTTAATGTCACTCATAAATTATTTATACTTAAAAATTTAAATTTGTAGCATGTTTTATGCATTTCTTACGTATGAATTATTAATTTTATTATTATATTTGACGTGTCATGCCATGTCTTTATCCTATATTTTGAAAAATCCGGTGTCACTGTATTATATCATATTGTCTCTGTATCCCTATGTCGTGTTTGTGTTTCATAGATTTTAATTGAGTGGCTTATTTGTTGAGGTGTTTTTAAATACCCTTCCTCCCCCAAAGAGGAGGCTAGGCGAATTCTTGCTTAGATTCAAAACTTTGCTGGGACTGCACTGCCAGTCTAGGCCTTCGGATTTCACTAGTTTTTTGAAACACTGATTTTGGCTGCTTGGATATTGAGGCATTTGGAGTTATAGCTACATGAGTCCATATGACAAAGTTGGCTGTCACATTTATTCTTTGAAATTGGTGTTTAATCAAAGTTTTGTTGTTATTTGTTTACTATGTTTGTAGCTAACCTGTGTATGATAATTAATTTCTATGAATCCAAGAAATGGTGTTTTTTGTGTGGCCTTCTTACCCAGTGGGAAAGAAATTTTCTTAACAATCAGAACATCTCAAATTCAAATCATACTATCATCACAATTTTTAAGTGAAATAAAAAAATTACAATAATAAAAAATAAATAAGAAAAATTTCTTGTAAAATTTAAAAAATTATTCTTAAAAGTAATTAAATTCAAAAAAAATATAATTTTTCTTACTTAGAACTTCAATCGACTTATAATTTATATATTCAACCATCTAAATTAATTTTTTCTAAATTTAGACCACTCCAAACTAAGCCTTTTGGATGCATAAACATGCACAGCAATAATAGTTTCTACAAAACATGCATGCATGGCCAACAAGGAATTGAGTTTTGGTTGAGGTGGATCACATTGCAATCCATGGTGTTATAATTAGTACAAGCACCGGTCAGATTAATTTTGTCCATCTTTTTTTTTTTAGGAAATAAATTTGTCCAACTTTTAATTCTTAAAAAACTCCTTTATTCTTGCATATTCAGCATAAATCATAAGAAATTAGATTTCAAAGAAAAAAAACCTATGTCGAAAGCAAATCAGCAAATGTCACCTAAAAACAGCTTAGCTTCACATTCAGTAAAGAATAACAGCAATATCGCGAGATGAAAACAATGTAAATTGATCCCAAAGGAGAAAAGGATTTTTTTTTTTTTTTTGCTATTGAAAGAAACTTTAATACAGATTACTATTTAAACTCTTCTAATCCAAATAGAAAATGGAATAATAGCTGACGACATGGCATGTGAGAAGGAAGAGGGTTAGTATTGTAAATATGTTCGAACTAGATGACGAGAGTGAAAAAGGAGAGTTCTAACAAAACCCCAACAAATCTTTGAGATTAATGCTCATCATGCTGATGGCTTCTGGCAAGCATAGAAGAGCTGCCAGCTAATGAAAGCCATCATCAGTGATGAGATCAATTCAAAGCCCACCACCTTTGGAGGTTGCCAACCCAGAGCCTTCCTCAGATAACTGCAAAGTGCATAAAGTCATCAATCAACACGCTCTTTAAAAGAGAGCCGCTTTTGTATAACTAATACACAGACATACATTGTTTCTGTACGAGTAATAAACTAGCCAATCATCACTACGGCCCCGTTTGTCTAAAACTTTAAAATTAATCTGGTTTAATTTTAACCAGGCATATCACATCACACATAAAATTTAATATTAAAAATTAAATTTATTTCACATCCTACATATATTACTAAAATAATAACTAACTTATATCACATCCTTCACATATTCCAACATAATAACTAACTTTATATCACATTCCTCACATATCCAGACATAATAACTAACTTTATTTCACATCATTCACAACTTTCAATAAAAAAAATATCTCTATCCAAATTTAATTTTAACCTTCTTAAATTTAACCTTACAAACAAACACACCCTAATGTTATGGGTAAATAGCATTTGGGTCTTTCTTGTTTCCCATTATGTGCATACAGGTGTTTCTAATTTTTGAATTAAGTGGACTGATCTACCAGTTTTAGTACAAATGCAGATGGGTCCTTTTTTGGTAACAGATGTTACTTCTATAGCAAAAAAATAATTGTTCTCGTACATTTTTGTTGTTAGTCATAGTTGTCTAATGATGCACCTCACCTAATCCTATGTAAAGCTAACTATTTTCATAAGTTTTTTTGCTATAAAAATAATGCTCATTACAAAAGAGGAATATTTACATTTTTACTCAAACTAGTAGGCTAATCTACATAACTCTAAAACTAGAGAGATCTGTATGCACACAAGGGCAAACAAGAGAGACCCAAATGCTAGTTACCCAAACATTATACATAGGGTTATCAGTCTACATAAGTTTCTTCGCCTAATTTTCCTTTATATTTCTTACAGAATAACTCCTATCTATGATCTTAATCACGTGTGCAAATCTTGTTCTATGGCCCAAAGACTACATGCTCATAATTTAGGGGTGTCAATTCAGGTTTATAGTCTGGGTTTGGGTCCAAAAACCCTAGTCACACCAAAATGAAAAAGTTTCACCAACCAAACCTATAGACCAGATTTGATTCAACTCAACCAACTTGAAACATGATTTGAGAATTACAACTTCATACACAGACCCATAATACACAGTAAAGGCAAGTACTATATTGTGTCGTTAACTTCCAATGAATCATGTTATCACTTTTAAGAATCCTCAATCTGACTCATCAATTTTGAATCATAACTATTCAACCTGAAATCTCCAACTTTGACATACCTAGCTCAAATTATCTTATTTTTAATATAGTTTTACTTTGTATAAGAGTAACTCCCGCTTGCTTACAAATGCTGCATTTTGTTGATTGATAGTGAAGTATAAAATACCTGATAGAGATGTATAGAAATTGAAATATTGACATGGAAAGTGGTTAGTCTGAAACCTGATGATGGAAGGCATCGTTGCAAGGGCTACAACACAAGCATAAATAATTGGGATCAAGGTTTTGGGTTTGTTCTTCCTAAGCCACATCAAAGATACCAATGCCGCAAGAGACAAATTCAGTACCTGCAACCATACAACAAGAAAACAGTAAGTCCTCTTGCACTAGTATAAAATGTGGTCCTTGCACATTACAGTTATCATCCAGAAATTTTTTATTTTTTTGTTTTTTTTTTTTGTTGGGGGGGGGGAGGGACTAGTCAAACTACTAATTCTTGATTTAGTCCTAACTATGGGACAACAAAGTACATGAAACTCGAAAATCGCACAAAAAATTGAGTTGGTTTGGAATAGACTCGAAAATAGCTGACTCAAATCATGAGCAGAATGGACTGGCTCAAAGTTAATTTTGAGTCGATTTCTAGATTAATATAGCTTGCTCGAAAATTGACTTGAGTCGAATCAAAATATATATATATATATATATTGTTTTATAAGAATCTTTACAAAATGTGCCAGTCCAATAGTTACTACTTGGCGCTCTCCAACATAGAACCTGATCCTTGTGGTGTCCAAGTTTTGATATTTTAATTAAATTAGAGATGTTTGGTCCCACAATGTGTGGGAAGAAACTTGTGTCGGAAAGAACATATAAAAGTGGTTGCCTAGTCAATTTGAAAATTGACCATGACAACAAAAATGAGTTGAGATCGAATCATCGAGCTGGCTCGAAATTATTGATTTCGACTCGTCGGGTTGGAATCAAAATAATTTTGATTTCAAGTCGATATTGAAATAGTTTAAACTTAAAAATTTCAAATTTGAATATGCCTTAACTTGCTCGAACTTAATTCGATATCAGTCCTATTCCTAACTGCCACATTCACAAATAAATACCAAGAGAATGTTCCTAACTAATGACGTCCATGAATGCAACCGTAAATTACATTGTATGAGAATTGCATCTACATTTGGGCAATTTAGTATAAACATACAGCCCAAATACAAAAATAACAAATGTATTGAAAAACAAACCAAATTAGCATTTGCTTCAAGGCCTTGGAAAATGTAATCCCATGTAAATTCCAAGCCTCTAGCTCCAATCCAAAGAGGTGCTAGCCTATATAGAATGGAATCAGCAAAAGCCCAGCCTGTAATGACCACAAAGATTACAATTACCAATGGTTTCATGGAGTTACACTATTCGAAAGTTTAATGTGCGCAATGATTAAATCTATCCATGCAGATTAATAGGTTAGCAGAAAACGTAGTAATAGTAAAAATAATATGAATAATAACAATAATAGTAATAAAACTCGCCGTTCAACAGATTTATACAGAGATCATATACTAGCAAACAAGGTGGCTTTAGAAAAATAAAGAAGTTCAAAAAAATCATTTGAGAGAATTTGGGATGCAAGATCAGAGCGGAGAACTAAAATGCAGACCGCAAAAAGCATCTCATTTTTCAAGCTACTAACCTAAGCAGGATAGGGTATATAGAATAGGGTATATAGTTCACAAATCCATTACGCAACATATGGGAAAAAATGTACAAGCAAAATGAACAAACAAATTAAAGACGCCAAAAGAATGAAATAGGATTTTTGTGTAAAACGAATTTCTGCTACAGTCAAAAGCCTGAAGCTAAGGAAGATGATTTGTAATATCCCAATAAATTTTAATTTCTAATTAATTTATTTTATTGTGATAAAAATTGATTCTATTTAAGTGAAATTACCTATCTAAAATTAAATAAATGGAATGTTAAATATTTCATTATAAAATTTAAAATTAAAAAAGGAAGAAATTAAGATTTAACTTAATTTGACCTCGTCATTTAAAATTCAAAAATTAATGAATTTAATTATCCATTAATTTCCATAATTATCACCTTAAATTAAAGCTAAGAGGAATTACCTTATTATCGCCAGATTATGTAATAAAAAGAAGTAAAGTTTTTTACTCTAAACACCGATTCACCTTCCCCATCCAAAGAAACCACCACTGGTCTAGAGAGAGGAGAAAGAGAAGCCAGATGTCCCTCAAAATTGATGATTCTTCATTATCTTCTTTTCAATCTACACATACTTCTACATCTAGAATCAGATCTAGTGAATTGGAGCAATCCTTTCTCTCAGATTTTGAAGAAAACCAAGAAATATGTTGAATCAAAGGTAGGTTTTACCCTAATTTGGCTTAAATAAATCTATATCTATCATAAAATTGTGTATTTGGATGGAATCAATATTTTATACAAAGATCACCAATTTTTCTTGTAATTTTTGATTCAATTCTGCATAATGATGTTTCATAATTAAACCTCCCACTAATAAGCTGATGATCTATCATAACGATGTTTCATAATTAAACCTTCCACTATAGTAGAAAATAAAACCAGTCAACATAATGTTGCATAAGGTGTGTTAATTTTAATATTTGATGATTAAATCTACCATTAACAAGAGACTCACGTTAAATTTTCATGATTCTGTAGTAGATAAAATTAATAAATAGATTACTTAACAAATACTGTGCATTGCATTTATAGTATCTCTCCAATTAATCGATGTTATGATTGAACTTGTAATTACTTTTAATTAGAAGCATGATAGGATCGTTATTGTAATTTTATAATTAAATCTGTTATTAATTAACATGCAATCTATGCCATGCCTTCATATTTTCTGCAGTGAATAGAAATAATATTTAGATTAATTAATGAATATATCATGCTTCTCTCAATTTTATATTCATTGCAATAATAATCTTAATTAATTATTCATAATTGTGTGAATTTCAACATAAATCTTGCTGTTAAGATGAGACCATTTCATGCTTATGTGATTTCACTGTTGCTGAAAATTATTCATAATTCATATATATATATATATATAGTTTTTTTTTTTTTAACTATGGCTTGATTGTTTGATTAATACTTCACAGTGCAATTATAACCCTTCATCCAGTCAATATAATATTAGAATTATTTATTTATTTATATACCTAAGAAGATTGATGGGGTTGTGATTTAAAAGTGTCTATAACCCTAGTTGGAATTTGAGTCAAGTTATGGCTATTTAATTACAAATATATAATTATTTCTCTTGATTGTTACACCTACTAGAAGGGTAAGTGTTGGGGCTTGTATAGGCAAACAAGTGTACGAACTTGTTATCATACTCAACGAGATTAATTGATACTTGAGTAAGTGTACTGACTTGCTATGTAAATAATTATAGTATAAGATTTTTAATGTAATAATAAATTAAAATTAAATGTGATTCCTTTGGAATTGCACACTTGCCTTATTTTGAGCAAATGATATGATTTAGTGCGATGACTATTCATTAGCAGTTTTCGATTGTCATTGGGAGTGACGATCTCGAAAGCATATACCTATGTGCCGTGGATACTTGTCCATTAGATATCCTAACATGATATTTGATGCGATGACGCTCATTGGATATTCCTACAAAGGGCTATTTATGGAAGTGGTGATCTCCAAAGGTGTAAAACATAGCTGAGGCATAGCAGGAGAAATCACAGACCTAAAAGATAAAAATGAAATAAATTAAAAGGGAATTCACTCATTATTTACATTTTATATTTATTATATTTACATGATGATGATGTACTTACTATGCAAACCATATTACACTTATTTAATAATATTTACTGTTTACATTATGCTTATTATTTTCTTATATTACGTAAAGGATTAATAGAAATTCACGTTATGCATATTTATTTGCCTATTATTCTTGTTATATCATGCTATCATGTTATTGTCATTATTATTATTTAATCTTTTATTCTAAAAGCTTTGTTAGTATATAACTTATTGAGTCTATGCTAACGAACTCCTATCACTAACGCGATAGGTACTGGAGCACATAGTCGCGAACTTGGGGAGTATGCCGATCAAGAAAAGAACTAATTTATTTCTTTATTTGGTTAGAAAGAAACGTATTTGCTTGTGTTTCACCAAGACTTTAGTAATTCTGCTTTAATTGTGATAATACTTGATTTATTTATTTTTCCTTCTGTTGTTAATTCTGTTTCCCTTCTCCTCTAGCTTAATTAATTTTAGTATGATGAGTAGGGTTGTTACACCATTGGTCCATTCAAAAGCCTCAATACCGTGAATCAAGGTAATTAAAGTCAAAGACAATATTATAAACCTGCAGTAACAAACCTTGCTTATTTGGAATAAGAGCAATAGTTCAAGTTCGAATTTTTGTCAATTCAATAAAGCAACAAATAAAACACTATTTATTACCGCTCAGATAAATCCCATACCAAGACCAACAGCCTGAAATTTATGAGTTTGAGAAATATTCCTGTGAGTCAACTGAGTCAATGCAAAATAAATGCCAGCAACATCTATGAAGCCAATTAGTGCTTTCATCAATTCCTGTGCAAGAGAATTATAAAAGATATTAACAAGAAGAATGTAAATGAACATTTCGAAGAAGAATAATGTAGGTTGTCGACAGAAGTACCACTCAAGCCAACAAAGTGTAACTTAGCCAAAAATCTTAAGGGGGCATGGTGGGGACACCACAATTGACTATTGATTCATTCCTAATCGTGTTTATCATTGATGGCCACAATCTATCTATATTGTTTCACTTTGGATTGATGGATGATCGGGATAGGTTTGGAAAGATGAATGCTGAGGATTGCTGACATGGTAAATTGAAAATGTCCCATTCATTATGATTAACTGCGCTGATGGGAGATTCCATTTTAGGATGATTCTTTTTGTATTTGTTATTTTATTTTGTTATTATTATTTTAGACATTATTTCTAGTATTTTCTTGTTTATGTGACGAAAATATGATATTATGTAATTTTCTTTTATTGCGTTTCCCTGATTAGTGTTTTTTCTTAATCTAAATGAAAAAGTGTTGCCTCCTCCTTTGAGATTGTTTGATTCTAGAATGAATTAATATCTCAGATAGGAAATGGTTTGGACCATGCGTGAGAATCCCCGAAACCCACTGGCTTGAGCTTGACCCCTCCGAGTACAAACCCATCCCCCTTTCATACCTCTCAACATTCACTTTATTCCACTTTTTGTTTGCTTGTTTGTCTCTCCACAATAAATTGTATTGCACACAACGCGGCCGCTCAGTTAACGAGAGCCTGCAGATGTCACTGCACGCATGACTTCTTGTCGTCAGGTCCGCGAATCGGTGAGAACGCTAGCCCATCCGCCCTGCCCATGTGAAGCTCCCGCCTTCGCTGAACCTCCGTGCCAAGCAATTGAGCAGACTCACCCTCTTCGGTGCTTTCACCGAGTGGCGAGCAAGCATCAGCTCCATCGTCGATCATAAGCTAGCAATGATAGGCTCACCTTCCTTCTCCTGTGTAAGAACTGAGCTAGTTGAGGGTCTCCGCGAATCGGCGAGCATGCCGACCCCTCTCCGCGTCCGCTCGCGTCGACTTCACCCTTCATTGAGCACATGCCGGTAGCAACTGGCTTGCCTTCCTTCGCTTGCATGGAACCCAAGCCAATCGCAACTCATGTTGCTCTCGTCCATGTGAATCATTGGCCTAAAGAGGCTGTAGCCCAAATTTGATGAAATTATAAATTGGTTCCCAGACTTTTAGACTTAGGCATGAAATTCAATGAACTAGTTAATCTGGTGATTCGACCACTGTGGCTTTCTTTGCTCGCCTGAATTTTACTCAAAATTGCTTTGCTGTGTAACCTATCATTATTGAAAGTAATTAATAGCAGTTGTTTATATTGTGAGAACCTGAATCCTATTCTGCCTCATTTAACTTACTGAAACCTGAGTTAAGAATTAATCTGAGTTGATAATTTTTTAATTACTTTCGATCTTATTTATTTAAAATTTTAAAAGAATTATTTTTTGCGGGGTTAATTAATTTCTAGATCATCACAAAATTAAATATTAAAATTTCTATATTAGTTTGTAATTAACCTATTACGCAAATCTGCTAATCTTTGAATTTACATTTTCATTCATCTATCCCACAACAAATTTGATATCGAAGCTTTAGGTTAGATTAGGGCATATTCACATCTGCATTATTTAGATTACATTTATTTTCGGTATTGCATGTCTACTCATTCTGGTTCTGAGTATCTCATTTCTAACTCCAAACTAACCACTAGCATGGATCCCAAGCTCTAAACAGTATTAACCAAAATTATGGCTAGGTTAGACTGTATGGATAGTAAAATAGATCGACATAATGGCTAGAATAATCTAAAAAGTGGAGTCGAAGTCGAACAACCAAGGTAAAACTATACACCTAGGAGAACTGAGCATAACCTTATGGGTTATCAAGCTCAAGAGATACGTGAGCTAAAAAAAATATCTGGCATAACGTGAAGGTAATAGAGGCCCCCACCTGTAATAGTCGACTGGACTCAAAGGTAGAACTGCTTATTGGACCGGTTCGACCCAGAACCGGTCCGAAACCGGTCCGGTTAGAACCGGTTCAGTCCAGAACCGGCTGAACCGAACCTGTTCTAACCGGTTCCGGGCCGCAGAACCGATCCAGATTGGTTTTGCAAGTGCAGAACCGGTTACCCAGTTCGAAACCAGACCAGTTCTATAATAAAAAAAAAAATTATGCTTGGGGGCAGCGCCCGCGCAGCGCAGTGGATATAATATATTTTTTTTTTTTTAAAAATGGAACGGTCATTTGACCGTTTCTGCTCCTAGCAACGGTCAAATGACCGTTTTAAATTTAAAATGACCGTTTTAAGGTCATTTTAGACTTTTTAACATGTATTAAACTCTCTATAAATAGTAGAAATTTGTGAAGAAAATTCCTACAATTTTCATCAAATTTTTTTGCTCTTCTGCTTTATCAAAAATTCTACAAATACGTTTTAATGGCTTCCCAACGTCGATTCTATAGCGTTCTTTCCTCAAGTCGCCAATGGAATGTGGATCCGAATTACGTTCCAGAACACGATCGTCTTCCTGCACTCAGAACCTGATCTCGACCTATCTGTCGAACATGATCCTGAGGCAAGTGGAGATGTTGGCATCGGCACTGACCCGTCAACTCAATCTTCCAGTGTCTCTAACAAATCTCAGACGAAACGCAGTAAGGTATGAGAATTTTTTGAATTACAAATTAAACCTAATAACAACTCGGAGAGACCCGAATACGTTGCTATTTATAAAATTTGTAAAAATCAACTCATATAAACAGAGTAGTACCGATGGTAGAACTGATACATTTAAGAAGCGCCTAATTAGATTTCATAAGTTTGATGAAAGAACTTGCTAACCTACTACTGTAGAGACAACTCAAACACAATTGAATCCTCAGAGTGGAACTATGCCATGGTCTTTTAGAAATGATAAGGCATGTAGAGGTTTAGTTCGATTTATTGTACGAACCGAACAATCATTTACAATATGTTAAAAGGAGAGATTTTTAGAATATATTATTCAATATTTACAACCTCAATATAACCGTATTTCTAGGCATACACTTAAAAAAAATTGTATGTCAATGTACGAAAAATATAGAAAATCTCTTATTTAATACCTCAGTAACATTAGTTGTAGGGTTAGTTTAACATCCGATATTTGGACTAGCATTAGTGGCACGAGTTACTTAGTTGTTACTTGTCATTGGATCGATGAACAGTGGGGAATGCAAAAACGAATATTATCTTTAAATGTATTAGATGAGGTCCATACAGGTTTAACCATTTTCTCTTACATTCGTAATATTTGTAAAATTTATAGTATAGAGAATAAAATTTTTTCTATTACTTTGGATAATGCCACAAATAATAATTCTGCAGTAAATTTTTTACAGCAATTTTTAAAACTTCCACTTTATAGTTCACTTTTTCATGTTAGATGTGCCTGTCATATCATAAACTTATGTGTTTCTAGTGCTTTTAATTTCGAACAATAATTATCGATAAATTTAAGCATGCTGCAAAATGGATTCGTTTAAATTCAAACGTTGGGCGTGAATGGAAAAGTGTTTGTGTAAGTGCCGAAATTTTTTTTATAAAATTTTCATTACTAGTAGAAATTAGATGGAATTCACTTTATCATTTATTCGAATCACTTTTACCATAAGAAAATTTGCTAACTGTTTTTTACAATTCATATACACTTAATTATGACCTTCGATTATGTCTTTATGATTGGATTTTTTTAAAAAAGGTTTTCGAATTATTGTCTATTTTTAAGGAGTCTACTGAAAGCCTTTCAGGTTGTTATTATCCGACTTCGCCTATTTTTTACCTTATATTTTTTAAATGTTTCAAATATTTTTAGAGTGTAGATCAGATCCAATTCTTGAGTCTTTTATTGCTGACATAGAACTAAAATTTAGAAAATACTAGAAAAAAATTTCACTTTTATATTCAATAGCTGCTATGCTTGATCCTCGTCAAGGAACCGAAGCTATTGAAACTTTTTACGCGGAATATTCTGATTTCTTGGGAAGTAATACTGATGCCGAAAAAGCATCAGTTTTTACAACTTTCCAAGAGTTGTTTTCTCTTTATTACAGTGAGCAGGTTGCGAGCAAGAACGTGCAACGTATGGAGATACAAACAGGAACATAGAAAAAGCCTGACATTTTCAATGTTCTTAGGTCGGCGACAGCAAAAAAAACTCTTGCCACAGAGAAAGAAAAAACAACTTCTAGTGAATCCACAACACAAAGTCAAGCACCTGCCAATATGAACGAGTTGCAATTCTATTTACATTTCGACGAGAAATTTGATGATGATATGAGCTTATTGGAGTGGTGAAAAAACTCATCAAAGCAATATTCCGTTCTATCTGCTTTGGCACGAGATGTTCTAGCAGCCCAAGCTTCCACTGTAGTTTCTGAATCAACCTTTTCCACTACAGAAAGAATAATAGGAAACTACAGAAGTAGTTTGTCTCCTACAACCTTTTGCATGCTTACCTGTCCACAGGGTTGATTTTCCGGATCCGGTCCGAAACCGGTTTGCTTAAGTTGGATCCGGTCCGAATCCATATATTTGGGTCGAGTCGAGTCAATCGGGTAAATTAATTTAAATTTTTTTTTATGTATTTTATACAAAAAAAATTATATTTTGTAATATTTCTGAAAAAATTAACATAAACAAATTCTAAAAAATGTTATTAATATTAACGAAAATATTTAAAAAAAAATTACAGTTCGTATAAATATTTCACATTACAAAAAAAATTTATTCATCGTAATTACTAAGAATTCTTCTGAACTGTTATCCTTAAATTTATCCACGAAATTATACTGTTGATTTCATGACTCAGCAGCGATTGGAACCGGACCGGACCGGTTCCAGGTCCAACCGAACTTGGAACCGGTAGAACCGGACCGGTCCAGTCCGGTAACCAGACCTACTAGGTATATTTATAATGTAAAGTTGACATTAACCATTACTATGAATTTTACAATATAATTGAAAATCATAAGAGTAGATTTGTGAATATGAAGCTCAATATACAAACTAAGCTATATATAAATAATGTTGAGCGAATTTTATAACACGGTTGACAAGAACTGATTAAATCATAGAATGAGCTTAAAGCAAAACTTAAAAGTACGTTCCCTTCTCATACTAGTATCATCTATTAGACTAATGATAGAAGTTGACTCAAGAAAATAAGACTATCATTGAGTACATCATGAATTTTGAAAAATTTCTTATACAAAGTCATATTCATCAGGATCTTCAAGTCATGTTCTCTAAATTTTGATGTAAACTTCGGGAGGACATACAATGCGAAATTATTGTGAGAAGGATTGCCACCCTTAAGTAAGCCTATCAAGTTGCTTAAGATCTTGAGAGGTATTAAAGGCCGATCACACCATATAGGGTTGATTTGTGTTCAACTGTAGCTCCTGCAAAGTCCACTGCAAAGTCCACACCTTTAAGAGCAAAATCAACTGATGTCTCTCCAGCTGTTAGCCACAATCTTGCCACTAAAAGGGGCAAGGCAGTTGTCGAAGAGAGCTCTTGCAGTGGTGGTAGTCGCCCCATACATTGTTTTAGGTGTCGGGGAATCAGACACATGACATTTGAATGTCCCACGAGAACCATGATCATAAAGCAAGACAATGATTCTCCAGCCTATGAGGATGACCATCCTACTTATGCGGCTAATGAAATGCTTGCTGACGAGTTTGAGGATCCCGAAAATAAGACTTTAGAATACGTTGAATTTACCTATGAGCTCGAATCTCATAATGATCATAGAATCGGGGTTGTCAGGTGCCCCCTGACCCAAGCCAAAGAGAGTGGTGTTTGGCACAGAAATTCCATATTTAACACTTACATAAAAATTAACAAAAATGTATACAAGATTATCATTGACAGTGAAAGTTGCGTAAATGTGATTGCCACTAGTACTATATCCAAGGTTACTGTAACTCTCAAGAGTCACCCCAATCCCTACAAGATGTCCTGTATCAATGCTTCTTCCTTGGGGGTTATACAGTGATGCTTAGTCCCGATTCAATTAAACTCTTATCAGGATAAGATTTGATATGATGTCTTATCAATGGAGATTGGTAACATTAACTTAGGTAGACCTTGGCTATACGATTTGGATGCACTCTTTGAGGACGATCCAATTCTTACGCATTTACCTATAAAGGTGACAAGATCGTGATAAGTCCTTCTCTCTTGAGGCTATTAGTAAGAAAGAAATTTCAAGCAAAAGGCCTCAAAGAAGAAAGACTTTCACTTGATTAGTACGGGAAAGTTTGAAAAGAAAGTGGATGAGACTTCTTTAATTTGGGCGATTGCTGTTAAGTGAAGGAAAGTGATTCGGTTGGACCTCCACCCGAAGCAATTCCTATACTTATGGAATATGGTGATGTATTCCCGAACGATCTTCCTGATCGCTAACCCCTGATGCGAGATATACAGCACGTGACTGATCTTATCACTAAAGCAACGCTACCAAATCTTTCGTATTATTGTTTGAAGCCCATTAAATACACGAAGCTAAAAAGACAAGTAGATAACCTGCTCCAAAAAGGATTTATCATAGAGAGCCTTAGTCCTTGCATTGTTCCAGCGCTTCTGACACTGAAGAAATATAAGTTGTGGAGGATGTGCGTGGATAGTCACACCACGCACATCCTCCACAATTTATATTTCTATTTTAATTGCTCATTCACTGTGCTGCTGTCTAATTTATAAAATTGATCATCTGCTCAATTCTTTATTATTTTTATTATATTTATTTAGTAAGTTAACTTTAATTAATCTGAATTCATCCCTCCTCTAATAAATCCAAAAATAACTTCAAACGTTGACGTGATTTGCCAGAGATGAGAATAAGATCTAAATTACATATAGTAAACAATGGAGACAAAGAATTGATGCCACTAGCATTTTACATGGTGTATGTTGAAGATAAAAGAAAATTATTAAGTCTTCCTCAAATGTTGCATACTTTGTCAATATAAAAGAGTGCAAATTTATTAGCTTAAAAAGTCATGATTATTATATTCTATTGAAATACATTTTTCCAACTGTCATACGTGAAGTATTACCTAATAATATTGTGGAACCAGTTGTTGAATTTGCCAAGTTTTTGCCAAGTTTTTTTTCAGCTTTATGCAGCAAAGTTCTAGAGAAGAAAACATTTCCTAATCTTGAACATCAAGTAGCTACTACTTTGCGCAAGCTAGAATGATCTTCCTACCCTTACTTTTTGATATAATGATACATTTCCTTATCCACTTAGCTATAGAAGCAAAAAAAGGCAAGATCAATTCAATTTAGATAGATGTTCCCAATGGAACAAGGGATGAGTTTCTTTAAAAGTCTCATTCGGAATAGAGCTCACCAGAAAGTAGTATCGTTTGACACAATCAATGAGTGCTTATTGTTATACTCAAAATATTACATAGAAACAAAGTTTAACTGTCTATCTAGGAATTATGAAGATGATGAATGAAATCGAAAAGAACAAATATTTATTTTTAATCGTAGTGATCGTCCATTGGGAGCTACATTCAAGCGATTACTTGATACAAAAGAACAAGAACAAACACATTTATATGTTTTGAACAATTGAGATGAAGTGCAATCTTATTATGAGTACGTTCAGTTTTGTACAAGTAAATTTACTATTAAAACAAAATTTTAATATTTTAAAACTTCCTTTTGATTTGTAATAGAATTCTAAAGAAAACAACAATAACACAGATTTCTCAAAGTGGTTAAAGGAAAAGATAATCTTAATTAGTTTACAAAATTTAGTATATATTTCATCTTTTTGTATTATTTTTAATTTGACTTGTATGAATTTGTAGACTGAAAATAATTCCATTCAATCAGACTTGATAGCCTTGGCTTGTGGTCCATCTTTTAAAGTTGTTTGTAACATCCCGTGATCTCAATGTAGAGGTATTGTCCGCTTTGGCTTTAGGAAAACTGCGTGACTTGAGCACTTTCCAGGAAGTCACCCATCCCAATGCTACTCTAGCCCAAGCACGCTTAACTACGGAGTTTTCTATCATTAGCCTCACGATTTTGCCCCAAAAGGTGTCTCTACCATTTGAGATCACGTTATCTACTTATACAGCTCAGGATCTCCCTCCTTTTCCGATGTGGGACAATTCATTCTTGTGCCCCTCTCATTCTTATTATTCGGCCTAGAAGCCTGCCAGGAGCCGCACTTTACCTCAGTAATTCCTTTCTCTTAGGAAATTACCCGGCGATCACTCCCCGCCCTCTTCGGCCACGGGCATCACAGGCCCACCAACTTCCACCTTGTTCGTCATCGTACTGCGGGAGGTCAGCTCTAATACCATATTATGACATCCTGTGATCTCAATGTAGAGGTATTGTCCGCTTTGGCTTTAGAAAAACTACGTGACTTGAGCACTTCCTAGAAGGTCACTCATCCCACTGCTACTCCAGCCCAAGCACGCTTAACTACGAAGTTTTTCATCATTAGACTCACGGTTTTGCCCCAAAAGGCGCCTCTACCATTTGAGATCACGTTATTTACTTATACAGCTCAGGATATACCTCCCTTTCCAATGTGGGACGATTCATTCCTGTGCCCCTCTCATTCTCATTATTTAGCCTAGAAGCCTGCTAAGAGCCACACTTTGCCTCAATGATTCTTTTCTCTTAGGACATCACCAGGCGATCACTCCCCGCCCTCTTCGGCCACAGCGTCACATTGTTAGTTACAAAAAGTATGTTATAAATAGTAGTCGATATCATATAGAGGCTCACGAACAAAATATGAGGACACAAAATAATAGTATAACTGTTATTGGGGATATTGGTGGAACTAAAATTGACTATTATGGTATTCTAATTGACATCATACAAATTGAGTATCCAAGCTCAAACTTTATTAGTTTGTTTTATTGCAAATGGTGCGATGTATTCGATCTGAAAGAGGAATGGAAATTGATAAATATGGATATGTGAGTAAATATGGATATGTGAGTTTGAATTTTCAACGTTTACTTAAGACTAGTGAACCATATTTTGGCTATACAAGCTTCAAAAGTTTGTCCCTGACACAACTCAAAAAGATTAGGTGGTTGTTATTAAGTGCATGCCTAGAAATACATATGATATACTCAGAATAAAATAAAATTGCTATGACTAATCACGATGAAGAGATCTCTTTATCGGATGTCTCCGAAGAGATCTCTTCTGAGGATACTACATGAATTCTTTGGACAATGAAATCCTTCTAGTTATGGCACTTAAACATTTTGATTTTTTGTTGTTTAGTCTTGTTTTTTTTATGAGGTAAGTATACATAATCCTTCTACTAAAAAACTATCAGTTTTATCTAATGCATATTTATGTTCATTCAATTGTTTGATGTCAATATTGCTCCTTGATGAGCAACTGTTTAGCTATTTGCCATTTCATATTTCAATTATATATCTAATTTTGTCTATTCTTTATTTAGGTGTGTAAGGCATTCACTGAATATTAAAAATTAATTTTATTTCACATCCTACACACATTACTAAAATAATAACTAACTTATATCACATCTGTCACATATCCCAACATAATAACTAACTTTATATCACTTTCCTCACATATCACAACATAATAACTAACTTTATTTCACATCATTCATAATTTTTAATAAAAAAATATTTTTATCTAAATTTAATTTTAACCATGTTAAATTTAACCTTATAAACAAACAGACCTAAAAGATAATAACTTTAACATGCTTAAACAAAGTCACTCCTAAAAGTGATGAAGCATTTAGCAAGAGATTTAGCTGATGAACAATGTAATAAGCTATATGTCATGGATTCTTTATGGTTTAATACATAGTCAACAATCGACAAAAGCAATAATGTTTTTTGAGGTGGATTTCAAATGTAACCGATTTACTTGACAAGCAATACATTTTTAGTTCAATAAATCAATGGTAACTAAGTTTTTTTACTCATATTTTTTATTGATTGTTATACAATATTAACTGTATCTCATCATTATTTTTAAGGTCACATTGGGTTGTATTTATTATTTGTTTCATAAATGATGATTCAGAAAGAGAGCTAGTTATGTTTTTAATTAATTCATTAAAAGCAATCGAAGATCACATAGAACTCCAAATTAAAATTCACAGGTTTATTCATACAAAACTTCATATTTTCTTACCGTTCATATTAATTGCTTCTTAGCTTTAACTATTTAATTTATTATTTCAGGTTTACATATGATTTATTCAAATGTCAACGAAGAACAAAAGGTATAATTTTTATTGATAAAATACCATAAATTGAGCTCAATGTATGTATAGCTATATGCATTCTATTTAAAAATACAAATCATGCTTATATGCTATAACTAGTTTAATTTTCATGTATAGATCCACAACAAACAAATAATAACAGCAGCAGATTTTACGTATTATTTTACATATCTAAATTTTTATTATTAAATCCAAATTATCTTAATAAATCTAATTATATTGTTATTGTAAGTATACTATACATCAATTTTTTTAGATAAATATATTCTGAAAATGTTATATATCTAATTTGATTTGTTTTTACATGGCTGAATTTGTGCTAGTTCACAAAGAAAAGTTTTAATGAATTTAAAAGAGAAATATTGTTAAGTAGGTCCTACAAATTTTGTAGATTATTTTGCAAATATTTTATAACTGTGCTCATTATTTTGCTATATTTTTATTTTTCTAGATCAATGCAAAAAAGAAAAGAGACATCTAGTACACTTAAAAATCCTAATCTAATAAATATTACAGAAGAAAATAAACCAGTTATTACATTAAGTTTAAAACATGTTGTAAACGAAGAACGCAGGCAAAAAGAACCTACAAATAACTTAAAAAAGTGTGTTAAAGAAGAGAAAAAAGGCAAAGAAATCAAATGAATCTTCTGACAAAAGCAAAAAGAGTCATGTATATAGGCAGGGTCATTCATTTTTGGGATCCAAAATATGTGACAATAACTTATGTCCCGTTAGAGTAACAGAGTGAAAATAAATCTCAAAAACTTACAAGGATAAAATATGGAATAATGTGTTAGTAAGTGACATGCATTTTATTATTTAAATTTATTAGTTTGTGTTATTCACTTATTACTTGGTGTAGGAAAAATACATATTTGACGGTGTTGAACCTTGTAAAACGGAAATAATGGATCGATTGCATTTACTATGGCAAAATTAGATAAAGGATTTGTATCGAAAATATGTTAAAGAGAGAACTCCACAGCAACCTTAATGATAAATTCTTAGACATCTTATTCCTGAAGATTGGTTAAGAAAATATTTTTTTAGTACTCATTATCAAGTAAGAATTACCCTTTAAGTTCATTGAATTAATATTTTTTGCCGTTATTTAATTACCAACAAAATTTACAAAAGCTCGGCAAGAAAAACAGAAAAAATTGAGAAAAACTTATAATGATGCACAAAACTGGCAGTAGAGAAATAATTACCATGCAGTTTACTCGGCCAAATTGCCCCCTAAACACTGCAAAAATAATTTGCTCAACGGTGCCTACCAAATTTTCAGCAAAATACTGCAGTGAGCAAAATGATTGGGAATGATAGTGATAACGCTCAAGGAATTATTTTGAATAAGGGAAAGGCCATTACAGCAGTGGAAAGATTCTGAATGCAGTAGAAAGAGCTACACATTGGTCCTCGACCGGTTTGTGATAATGATGCACACAACTGGCAGAATGTCAATATTATTTAGTGATTTTTTTATTTAATGATAATGTAGGGTGGTAATAAGGGGCTTTCCACCTAATGCGGTGGAGTTATTCTTTGAAATAACAAAGAAAAAAGGAAAGTTGATAAAAAAAGATTGTATTACAAAACATGTAAGACTTAGTTCATATTAAATTAATTATTGGTTGTATTTAGTTCAAATATATTTAATTTTTTATTCTTTGAGATCTCATTATAATGATTTACTCTATTCTTTTTTTTTCCAGCTAAACTCTTAAACCTATTTTAGTTTTCATCCATATGAATTTTGATTTATTAATGAGTTACTTAGTGGGAAGATGATAAATGACAATCAAATTATCAAAAAATATATTAGAATCTAAGAGTTTTCATCTTAGCAGATCAAAAATCGAATGTATGAAATATAAATTTAGTTAAGATAAAAACACTTGTAGTGGGGAGATGATAATTGATGATCAAGTTATTATGAAAAATAAGTGGTTTAGATATCTTAAATCAATCATACAGAATAACAGTAAAATGGATATTGACATTATTAACAGCATCCATGTAAGATAGACGCAGTGGAGGAATACATCTGGCATATTACGTGATAGAAAAATTTCGCTCAGACTTAAACATAATTTTTATAGAACAGTTGTATGGTTAGCGATGTTATATAACGTTGTATGCTAGCCTATAAAGCAGAAATACGTAAATAGAATAAGTGTCACAGAAATGCGAATGCTAACGTGAATAAGCGGGTATATACGAAACGATAAAATAAGAAATGAGTATATCCGCGAGAAGACTAAAGTTGTCTCAATTGAGGATAAGCACAAAGAGAGTCAGCCTAAATGATTTGGACATGAAACTCTAATTATGAAAGTTGAATTATTGATTTTGTCTATGTAAAAAGAAAAAGAGGGCCAAAAAAATGTCAAGAAACTTTAAAGAATAATCTTATATATTTGGAGCTAAAAAAAATTTGTTATTTGATAGAATGTAATGAAAATAAAGAATTCATGAGCTAAAAAAGATTTGTTATTTGATAGAATGTAATGAAAACAAAGAATTTATGTAGTCAATCCCACTTAGGGAGATAACAGCTTAGTTTATTATTGCTATAGTAATGAGTTACTTAACATATTTTATAATACTGCTAATTTACTTATATTTTTAACTTAGTCATTCAACTTGTTTTGCTACAGAATGAATTGAAAAAGTGCAATTCAAGAAACTTTATACATATCTAATATTTAAATTATTGAACAATGCTTAGGACTTCAAAGACACAAAGGTGTTCAATGTCTAGGAGGTACTATCAAAAAGCGTGATTTGAAAATGAGTATTAAGCACAAAATGTTAGATGCAAAAAAATATATTATTAAACAAATAACTCTCTAATATGTCCAAAGAAGTATGTGATGTAAAGGAAAGGCTTTGGAATTGAATCAGATTCAAGTTAGTAATATTAAATTTCAATATAATTAAGGATTCAAGTTAGTAATATTAAATTTCAATATAATTAAGGTTTTGCAACTTATTTTTGATCTCAAATTAATCTATTTTATTTGTTTGTCATTATTATTTTTGTTACATGTGCAATATATCAGAGATGATGTCATCTCTCAAGTTTACAAGATGTTTTAATTAAAGTGTGGGCAAATAATTTATGCATTTAAAGTATTGTGATCTTGTGAATGTAACTAAATGTAGTTTAAATATTCTATGATTATGTTAAACAAAAATGTATTATGCATTTATCATTTCTATCTTAATATGAATAGGAAAATTTATGAAAGCTGTAAGTTACCTTTTTGTGTTTGTCAAAATTTATATTTTATGATGATATTATAGTATTTGAAATTTTTTAAAATTGTTAAGAAGTTATGAAATATTTCAAAATAAAATATATGTATATATAAAAGAAACTATTTATTGCCAAAATTCTATTCAATAATAATTAAAAATTATTATTACTAAAATTTCTCTAATGACAAAGAGGCTTGTCCTTATTAGTTTTGATATTATTTGTAATTATCACAAAGTGATTTTTTTCTTGTTAAATATACATATACTTTTATTAAATAAATAATTTTAACAAGGATATGATTTCTTTGTCACGAAATGCAAATAAGGAGACAAATAGTATCTTGTTAATGTCAAATTTCACTTAACAAGGGAGGATTTAACAAGGAGTTCAACAGAAAATTTTTACCTTGTTAAATGAGATTAAACCCTTGTTAAATTACAAATTTCTTGTAATCAAACCCCACCCTATTGGCATCTGTCCAATCCTTTTGCACCCACATGGTCTTATAAATTTGGACTGCATCAACTATCGTAAATTCAGGATAGTTACCTCAATTAAAATCAAAATAATAGGCTAATTCAATACATAATGACCAAGTATGACGATCTTATACATTATAACTCACGAAGGAAACAAGAGAATAAACTCTGAATAAAATGTACCTGGTACAGATCAAAGCTATCAGTATCAGAAACCTTCAAGAAAGTTGCAAGACAAATAAGCTGCAAATACATATTCAAATCATTAGAAGTAGCATCATTTATATAATTAACTAGAAAATTCTCAAAGAACCTCCAATTTGACAGTTGTAATGACCAAAATGGACCGTGCAATCATTTCTAGTGTTTAGAATCAGAATATGCACCACAACTACAACTTAAATTATCAATCATAATGGAGGACAAAACAAACTTAGACTATCAATAACAAATAAGGATATTGAAAAAGTCCCGTGAAAATCTTAAAGGCATGCATGAAGTACCAAATATGCTTGGGTAAGAAACAAGTGCAAAAAAACATAACCATATTACTTCTTTTTTTTTGTTTTTGATGGACATATTACTTCTAATTTTGATGTGCCTTAATGCGCAATTAAGCATCTGCTGGTACGGAAGGAAATGAGTCAACATACACAATCATTGATGCATATCATAACTTCTAGTATTTAAAAGTTTGCATTTGTCTAATGTGATGCCATTATCATGTAAGCACTAATAAGTTGGACCTGTTGATTATCACCATATTAGTTCCTGTGTTCTGCATTTGAAGAATAAGTATTTCACAATGCATTTCGGGTCATGAGGAAATACAAGCTAGCAAGTTGTTTTTGTTTAACTAGTTTTTTTTATATCATAGTATGGTGAAGATCTTGATGTGGAGATTGCTACCATTAGAAATATAGAGAACCTTCACTAACTTCATATGCATAAATTAAAACTCTCTTCTAAAATACACTTTGCCCATTCTTTCATCCCCTTGTTGCTTGATTTAATGCCCAATGCAATTTCAAGGTACGTTTTAAGAGAAAAATGCGCATAGGTACCTTACATTTGTATCAAGATGCCTACAAATCCCCATTATATCAAATCATCCAACCTACATCTAATATGATACCGATTACTAATTAGCTAAAAATCCCTTTCACCAAATGTTTTGTATAGTTATTAAAAATGACATTCCTACTCCAAATTCACAAACAATATATTTGACTTATTCCTGCTTGAGCCGCATCAGTTTGTTTTATAATAGAATGTTGTTGATTTGCACATGTTCTCTAAGTACGATCAGATTGGATGGGAAATCTTACTGTGGCACTCAGAAAAGTAACAAGTATATGAATTTCTGCTTCTTTTAGAAAGAATATGCAAGAAAAATCTAACGCGGCCATTACCAGGCACAACAAGCTAAGCTACTAACACATAAAATCTCACTAACCTTCACCAATGTTGTCAAAAGATACACAACCACAGCTTTCACAGAAGTTCCAATTGTGTCATACTCCGATCTGAACATTAGTGTAATTAAATGAGAATAAATAGATGAAGGAAACACATTGAAAACTCAACTCTTCATGCCACAAAAAGGTAGCAAACAAAAACAATTAATGTACAATATTACAGAAAAATAACTAAAAAAAGAACACAGTCAAAGAAGTATCCATTTGAAGATACAATTGCTTTATCCACAAAACTGAAGCACTTCGTTATGTAAATTAGTCAAGCAGCGATACACTTCAAGTTCCTACAAATTCTTGAAGAATGCCAACAAACACTAAATTATTAAGCCCGGATTACGTCATCAGTTGAACTGGAAGAAACATGAACCAAAGCTAAACCAGATCAAGTAAATATGTAGATTGCTTCTCATCCATCTAATGAAGCCAAGACAACCCACAAGCTAAGAAATCCCACTGCGTTTGAAGTTTAAGAATAAAGAAACAAAGTTATAACAATAAATAACAATAATCCAATCAGAAAACCATTCTGCAAGACTTAAAAACAGATGTAGCACTGTAGGAATGTACTTAGTAGATGCTAAAAACTGATCGAAGAAAATGAAAAACAAAAAACAAAAAACAAAAAATAAACCAAAAAAAATATCCCAAAAGCTCTTGAAGAGCAAATTCCCTAAGCTCAAGACTCCAAAGCATGAAAACAGCCTACAATGCGTAATAGCAATAACCACGAGTAAATATTGAAGAAGTCCTGCAACTTTGTATGGCTCCATCCAGATTCCAAAGTTGAAGCTCAAAAAAGCTGAATCTTCTTTTACATATATACTAAAAACTTTACATCAATAAAAGGAGCAAAAATTTTATATTTCATCCATACAATCTCGAAGTAGGTCTGCAAAGTGAGAATGTTAAGAAATAAGAAGGATGTGTGACTACAGAATTTGAAGTAAAAACGATCATGTTAACGAGAAAGGGCACCATTTAAGAGAGTAAATAGCATATTAATTGAAGTAATAGGAAGAAACTATGAAGCACCAATATTTCATAAAGCCTGATGTATCTGTATCATATCCGTATCAAATACGATACTTCACCGATACATACCTGATACACCACGTGACATATCAAGTTTTATTTTTATATTTTAAAAAATCAATACTTATTTGATATTTGTCCGACAGTCTTAATACTTCTAATTAAAGAAAAAATATTGGAACAATCGATCTGATTTGCACAATAAAAAATAAAAATCTCATACATAAAATACAACTTATACATTGCCTCTAAAGTTAAAATTGAGAGAGCGATATACTAGGCTCAGCAATTGGGATCACATAGAGCTTCACGCATAATAGTATTTCAATAGCAGAAATAGATTTGATATCCACAAACTGTTGCATTATTTACTTTAGCTAATTCTTTTTCATGATTTTATATATGTTAGTGACATTGCTATTTTTTTTACCTCAACCAATACTAATTTGTTTTTACTTTTATAAATGTTGATCACATTTTTCTTTACCTTAATCAAGCTTGTATTACAAAAAAGATAGAATTTTAATCTTTTTTATTTTAAGATATTCATTGAGTCAAACATTTGGAGAAAGGAGAGTATGAATATACTTTTATTAAATTAGTATATCTAAGTTCATATTATAACATATGCATTATTATCAATTGTATCTCATTTGTATTGAATTAATTGAATTAGGTTGGATTTAAATTAAAATTGAACTTAATCTACTGATATATATATATTTAAACACCCATCTCAATTAGATAATCTTTGACAGGTAGGGAAGCACTTAAACAAACTCTACGATATTATTTAAAATTCAATAATTATTGAAAGATATTCTTATTTTTTCAAGTTAGAATGCTCATAATATAGTTTTTAATGGCATCAAAAACGTTTGAAAAAATGTATTTAATTTTTAAAAGTTCAAATGATGATTTTGAAATTCACATCAATAACGTGTATAAGTACTTTTAGCCTACTATATGAGCTACACCTTAAAAACGAAAATATGATGACTTATAACATATATAATTGCTATATCCTAATATATCAGTATCCTATTTTTTATGTCTATCATATCGCCTTATCCGAATCATATCAGTACCATCGCATTGTACTTGTGTTTCATAGGAAAAAAGATTAGATCAAAAGTAACTCAATTAGATACTATAAAAAAAGACTTAGATAAGCATGCTAAGCAACGCGTCATATTGGAAAATATTATTTGGTAAGAAAATGTTTAAAGAACTAATTGGGATAAGGATAATGTTGATGGCAATAATGATCCATAAATCCCTTTACTTTTACCAACCAATCTCCAGTTTGCTGCTAACCACCAATATTGAATGATCTGTTATAATGAAGTGGCGGAAGAACAGAAAGAACTTAAATAACCCATAATATCAAAGAGTAGCATGAACTTACGACAACATCAAATAGGTAGGTGCGTCCAAATCTCACTAATACAACACAAACATTCCCTTCGGATAACAAACAAAAAACCTAATGAATATTTCCATCCTCAACCCTAACCTTGAAGAATAAGGTCAACTACCAAATACCAGAACGCTATTCTACCTAGCAAGAAGAAATAGTGGCTTTGCAGATCCATAATTTTACGGGCAATCAATTCAACAGCTTGCAATTCAATCTTCCCCAAAACATTCCTCAAACCGGATCTAGCAGAAAATAGCTCATATGGAGGAGGCCTCCAACATGAAACAGGTAAGCACAAGATTTCAGACAAGTACTGATGACGGAAGGTAGATTGAAGGATGTATGAAGCGTACAGAGGAGTAGCAGAATAGTAAACGACATGAGGGCCGAATGTAAGAATCGCGCAGTTTAAGAAGTGAAACATCGTCATTCTGCTCCTCCTCCGATGCCGCAGCCGCTCACACCCTACGTCGCAGGGAAAGGAGAATGGAATATCGGAAGATGAAGAGAATCGGACGAACTCCGAATCATCGATATAGCAAATTACTTCAACTTCGTTTAATTAGGGTTTTTTTCGAGTGACAGAGATGCCAAATAAAAATTATTAAAAAAAAAAAAGAGATTTTAAATAAAAAGGTAAATTGCATCTGGGCATTTCAGGTTTGAAAGAAAATGTAATTTACTCCAAATTTTAAAAAAATTATAAAACAGATGCTTTGTGTATGATCTATACAAGTAGGTTCCTTAAATATAGTTTGTAGCTCTATTTGACGTAAAAATCAAATCAAGATTAAAATAGTACCAATTTAAAAAAAATAATAATAATAATAAATAATTATTTTAATGTAAAAAATATTATTTTATTTCACATATAAAATAATTTATAATAAAAATATTAATTTTATTTCACATCCTATAATAAAATATTAAAAATTAATACTATTTTGATCTTTGCGCCAAACAAAGCCTATTATAAACACATTAGTCCTCTAATTTAATTTCGCTAGTTTATATGAACTCTATTAGCATAAACTGTCAATATTAACTAAATATAATAGTTGAGTCTTTCCCTATGGACAAACATTCTCATCATTTAACCTTCACAATTTTTATAATTTTTTTATTTTATTTCTTGAATCTCTATTTAGATAAAGTTTATTTTTTAATTTAAGAATTTTTTGGAAAAAAATCTAAAATAAATTTTTATTTTGAATAGTATAAAAATTTCAAAAATAAAATAATTATTTATTTTTATTTTAATAGAGCTATAATATGTGAGACTAAATGTGCTAAGAGTTAGTTTTAAATTTTTTTTAAAATTAAGGTCAGATTATATTCTCTCTTCAGAGCCGGGTGCAATTTATCCTAAATAAAATTATTTGAAAATATTGGGATTCACGTGTATGGTTAAAAATTTTTTTTGATTAAAATACATATTATATATGAAATAAATTTAATATTTAATATTAAAACTTAGATAAGGCATGAAATTAAATTAATCGTTTATATTAAATTATTTGTTAAACATGAAATAAAGGTTGGAAAACACTCCTATAAACCAAATAAGACTAGATCTATTTGACATGATGATTAGTTTGATTATACCTTAAAAACTTTAAAAGTTTTTTGAGCATACTATAAAAATAAAATTAATTAGTTATGTTTAAAATTAATTAAAATGAAGTAGTACTGAGATAAGTAACCTCCTAGAAAGTAATGAAATCACATAGCTCTATTTTTGAATCGTAAGATATTAAAATTATATGAAAAAAAAGTATAAAATGTGAAATAAAATAAAATTTTTTATTTTAAGATTTATATTTTATAGGATAAAAATTAATTTAGTATTATTTATGTTTTTAAATGAAATGACTAAAATGATATTAGAGACTAGAGACTAAATAAAACAACCAAATTATTTTACATCCTATATGAAATTAGACATTAAAGACAAATTATATCTCACAATTTATTTATATTTTCATAAAAAAATAATTTTATTTTATGTTCAATATAACTTAGGATGATAAAATAATTTTATTTAATTGGCGTTGTTACAATTAAATAGCCCACATTATAAAAGCCCGGCCCATATTTAAATTCAAACCATCCTGCTGATGGTGATGTTCGGTCTAGTCCATGCGAAATTTAGGCCCTATTTGGCGCGATGACCAAATCAGGACCAAAATAGTATTAATTTAAAAAATAACAATAATAATAATAAATAATTTTTTTAATCATTCTACACAAATTATAATATAAAAAAATATTACTTTACTTCACATACTCAATAATTTTCAATAAAAACATATACTTTATTTCATATCCTAAATTAAAATATTCGAATCTATTATTTTGGTCTAGAATATAAAATAAAATTAATTATTTTATTAAAAATTATTGAGTATGTGAAATAAAATAATATTTTTTTATATTAGAATTTGTGTAGAATGATTAAAAAAATTTATTTATTATTATTGTTTTTTAAATTAGTATCATTTTGTTCCTGATTTAGTCCTCTCACCAAACAGGGCATAGACGAATATTTATTTACTTTGAAAAACTTATTAATTTTTTCAAATGAATGAATTTAAATTAGCTCATATTGGATCTCTACTTGAATATTCCGACCATTGCATCTTTGACATCTGCTGCTGCTCTAGATGGTCTTCTTTCTGAGGTGTTTATTCATTATATTGTTACTCGCAAAGTAATACTTAGCATCTTGTCAAACTCTGGTGTTGACTTTCAATTATTTGTATTTAACACATTTAGTTATTTATCTTCTAAAGCGATTTCATTTTTTATACGTGCACAACATTTTTGGAGTGAAACGTAGGCTTGTGGGGTTTAATAGCTTCTCCTTTTATCTTTTGTTGTATTGATTTAGCTATTTAAAAAGATATTATTACTCAATTATTAAGTCACATATAAAATAATGATATCTTTTAATTTATTTTTGTATTTCTTTATGTTATTTGATAAGTTTATTAAATTAAATAATTATTTAGCTCATAGATATAGCTGGATTTAGAACTTAAAAAATGTCACTATTATATTTGATTTCATATCTAGATTGGATCAAACCAAAATTGGATTTAGAAATTGTGGGTCCATGTCGAATCAATTGTTATCTAGGTCAGTTCAACTTCTAATCACGACTCATTTAGTGAATGGGTTGCATCCTACATGCAACCAAATCGGATAAGATTAGGTTTGAATTGAACTATACACGAGATATTTTTTTATAAATAAGTCAGGTTGGCGGGTTGATTTGAACTGCCAAACATTTATTATGGATTGAGTATGGATCGAGTGCAATTATATAAATGAGTCAATTTTGAGTTACTGATTTTGACTCAATTATTAATCTGCTTGGATTTGTTAAACTAATCCGTGAGGTTTCGGTTTCATGTGCTTTCATAATGAATATTAGTGTTTGCACTGGGTTGAGTTGAGACGAAGAGAGAGTTCGAGTCCTCAAATTTACTTAGAGGGTATTTGGTTCAATATTATCCTGGTGTTATGTCATGTTATTTAGAGAAAATAATTATTTTATTTAACGATATCTATAAATAATTTTCTATAAAATTGTAAACGCCCCCTTAAGTCGATTTAGATTATATGATATTTAGATTACATGACATCTTCTATAAAATGTTAAAAGATGACATCTAGATTACATGACATAACACCAAAATAATAATGAACCAAACGCCCCCTTAGGTTGATCTGAATGATTAAGGTTGTTAATTTCGCTCGAAGATCGAAGATTGCTCAAAAGTTCAATCGAATTTTGAATTGAATTGAGCTTAGATTGATCCAAACGAGTCGATTAACAAGCTAAATTTATTGCTCGAGATTTTTATTAACCTAATCTTGTGCCATCCCAAGTCAACATAGGATCGGATCAAGATTATTCAAAATTAGATCGATTAAAAAAATAAAAAATTTAGTATATTTTTTTTTGTAATAAATTAAAAAAGACCACTAAATTTTTTTTCATAAACTTAAATTAAATTAATTTATTGTAAATTAATTTTTTTATTTTTATTTTAAAATATTAGATCAAAATTAATAATTATAATTTAAATTAATTAAATGAACAAACATATTTATATATAAAATTTATCTACAAAATTAAAAATTAATCATCAAATTGAGATTAAATTTAATCTTGAGCTGAGATTAAATCAGCTCTAGATGAGATAGTTCACTGCCTGCAAATGATTTTATGTAAAACTCACTTAAACTTAATGATTATTAAAAATGATTTTTATCTGAAACATTTTTTTTGAAAAGTCTTTTTTTGCCAAATTTAAAGATTAATAAAAAATAATTTTTATGTGAAATTTTTTTTGAAGAGATAGAGTTATAGAAAAAAAACTTTTTATTAGAGTTACGAGAGATTGCATCTATCACCTCTAAAGATCTATTATTTTCAGGCGGTACTCCGAAAATTCATTATTTCATGCAGCATCCTAACAAATGATTTTATGTAAAACTCACTTGAACTTAATGATTAATAAAAATGATTTTTATCTGAAATATTTTTTTGAAAAGTCTTTTTTTGTCAAATTTAAAGATTAATAAAAAATGATTTTTATGTGAAATTTTTTGAAGAGATAGAGTCGTAGAAAAAAAAAATTTATTAGAGTTACTGGGGATTGCATCTATCACCTTTAAAGATTCATTATTTTTAGGCGACACCCCAAAAATTGATTATTTCATGCAGCATCCCTACAAATAATTTTATGTAAAACTCACTTGAACTTAATGATTAATAAAATGATTTTTATCTGAAACATTTTTTTGAAAAATCTTTTTTTGTCAAATTTAAAGATTAATGAAAAATAATTTTTATGTGAAACTTCTTGAAGAGATAGAGTCGTAGAAAAAAAACTTTTTATTAGAGTTACGGGGGATTGCATCTATTACCTCTAAAGATCCATTATTTTCAGGCGGCACTCCGAAAATTCATTATTTCATGTAACATTCCTATTTAACTCTAAAAGCGGGTTGTTGCCTATAAATTTTTCTAAAATGAGGGATGCTGTTTAAAAATAATAGATTTTGAAAGTGCCGTCTGAAAATAATAAATTTTTGGGGTGACAGATGTAAATTTTTTTAGAATTTATTGATGAACGAATATTCCAATCTACAATATGTACTTGGAAAGTTGTGGCTTTCTGTGGTATCTTAATTTTCTTTCACGTTGAAAGATATTTATAGCTACTTGATATAGGTGTTTTTGTCTTTTCTTCAGGTAATAATAAACCTTCAATGCGAAAATCTCAAGTCCTATTCTAAGGAGCTTTTAGATAAATATCACTTAATTTTTTAAAATTATATATTAAAATTTTTATTCTTTTATTTTATAATAATTTAACTTTTAAATTTTCGAAAATAAAAAAAATATTATTACATAAATATGTTTAGAAAATTATGAGTATATGTCATTAACAATAAACTTCTAAGAAATTATAATCAACAAAAAAAGCTTTCAAAAAGGTGTAAATATTTTATATTTAAAAAATTTTAAGGGGTTAATTTGTAAAGTTAAAGGGTCTTTGATACCGAAAAAAAAAGAAAGACTGAGGAGAGAGATGCTAAGATTTGTTTTGTTATTGTTATTGATTTACTGATATACTGAATTGGTAGAATGTATGTTGAATTAAAACGAGTAATATTCATTACTAATTATGATATAAATAATAATTGTGAAAATAAATTGATGTTTTTATGATATAACATAGACGAACTTATATACTTAGAATTGATGACGGCACTAAGTGGCTTACTGTGACTCAATTCATGAGAAAGCAGAGTAATCGTTAAGCAATATCCCAAAAGAAGGAAATTACCATTACAAAGATTGAGTTTTGGTAGGCTTTTAGGATGCAGAGGGGCAAGAACTTTGAGTAGGTTGTTAGGTGAAAAGGTATAAGAATGATAATTTCATGTTAGAATATAGAAAAATAACTTAAGACTCAAAAAAATGAAAATATCTAGATAATATGTATGGTGTGATATTATTATTCAAAAATTGAGTTATAAATCTACTTCATAATTAATCATTGTCATATTTTATATGATATGAGCGTATACCTATTTTACTTAATATACTAATTATATAATGTAATTTTGTTTGATTCCTTGTAAAATTGGTAAAAATTAAGTTCACAAGAACTCATCTTCTGTTCATTTTTGAAATACACTATAAATAGAGCCGTTAGTGATCTGATTTTGAGCCGAGCTAATACCGGCTCGAAATCAAATTGATTACATTTCAATCGACTCGAGCTCGATTGGGTTCGACTTCGAGCTAGCTCGAGTCGATTCCAATCGACTTTGAGTTGATTTCGATTCATTTTCGAGCCGGTTCGAAAATAAATCAAATCTCAATTTTTTTTTGAGCCGATCTCAAGCCAGGTAAGCTCGACTTGATCCGACTCAAGATCGGCTCGGTTTATAATATATATATATATATATATATATATATATTATATAGCATATATATATTATATTTAATATATATTATATACATATATTATATACATATATTATATAAACATATTATAATATAAAATGTATTTTAATTCGAGCCGATTTCGAGCTGGATCGAGCTGAGCCTACCCCGTCTCAAAATCGACTCGAAATTATTACCGACCCAAACTTTTGGCTCGTTAGTCGGCTCATTTAGAATGACTCGATTTCGATTCGATCTAAAATTAATTCAATTTTTGACCGATTTTCGATCTTCGATCCATATTAACAGCCTTAACTATAAACTGTATTTGAGATGTGTGAGGCAATTACATAATTTAGGGATGATTTTGATTATGTATTTTTTTAATTATTTTATATTTTAGGAAGCAATGTAATAGAACTCTTGTAGTATAATTATACACTATTCCAAATAATTATTAATATATTATTTTAGCTATTGAAATTCATTTTATTTCCTGTGTCAGAGGTAATTTTAGGATCACTTACAACTTAGCTAGTTGATTCGTTACTTAATCTTGTATTAGCGGGTCACTGCATCAATAAATACTAATATTTCATTATTTAAGAATCAATATTTATCAATGACAAAAAATATCAATAATCTCCCAATAAATATTTGTAATTCACCGATACAATTAAAAAATCATTAGCAACAACTCGAAGAACCAAAGGATCATGTCCATTTATTAGTAATGTGTTAAACGAGATCATTTGTTATAAAAAGTCACTAAGATCATCTTATAAATATTATGAATATAGATATAAGCTGCTATTCTGAGGACTAAATTTTGAAAGATATCTTGACCTTGAGCAATTTGCAAATCTGACCTCAATAAATTCTATAATGAAAATTAATTTATTCTAGCATTTTACGTAAATTTTAATATAATTATTAATTTTATTTATTTTTTATATAAATTTTCATTTATCAAACTACGTTTATTTTTTTTCAAATACTTTTGCACATATATGAAAAATTTAATTATTGAACCTAGAAAATTTTTAAAAAATAATTACCTACATGCCACACAATTTAATTTTATTTATATCTTATTTATCCATTCTTAGTTAATTACGCTATGCATACTCAAAATATTATAAAATCTTACATATACATATTTTAATTTATTTCTATTATAATGAGTAATCATAATTTTTCAATAACCTAACTATAATTTGATTACATAAAATTTGAGCCGTTCATCATATTATTTTAAAAATATTTAAATATATTTCGAGTGAAAAATTCTAAAACCTTAATATTTAGGTAGCGACAAAGGAAGGAGATATCCGCGATGTGAATTGATTTTAGAATAAATCAACGCTTTAGTGTGGTATTGAGGAAGGGAAAAATATGTACTATTAAGAGTAAAAATATAATTTTAATGATTTACTGATAGAATTTTTTTTTTCAAATAGATTTTGATTAAGTTTTAACTCAAATGTGTGTATGTAGGATTTTGTAATGTTTTGAGTGTGCATAGCGTAATTAAATAAGAATGAATGAATAAGGTATAAATAAAATTAAATTGTGCGAAGATAATTATTCCAATTTTTAAATGAGCTTTCTGTGAACACGTGAATGGTTGAGATGAAAGCTTAGCTTTACGCCTACAGCCACGTGTCTTAAGAATATTCCCCCGAATGTGGAAAGCATATTCTGTAAGGACATGTGGCCACAACTGATTGGCTTGGGTTCGTCCCCCAAAAAATCTCCCGACTCCCTCCGCCAAAGAACCCACGGCCGCCCCAGTTTCTCTCAAAAAATCCCCTTTTCTATCTCTAGAAACCCTCCATCTTCTTCCCTATAACTACAGCATCAAAGCTTCCATTTTGCGATAGAACGCTAACCTGAAGATCGGCTGGAGATGGCGGGGCTCTTGGAGACGTGGGGCGGAGAGTTGGTGAAGCTCGGCCGGAGAAAGACGATCTCGCAGGCGAAGTCCGCCGCAGAAGAGGGGGCGGCGAAGGATGGGTTCGACGAAAAAGAGGCGGCGGCGGCGGCGGCCGCCGGGAGGATGGGAAGGCGGAGGAGCGGCCCGAGCATTTCTGAGGCGACTCTCTGCATGCTCATGGACCGGTTCGCCCCGAGTTGAGTGACTCGGGTTTAATTGATTAGTAATTGTAATTCCATGGACATGGAATTAAGCTTGTATATTCCTTGAATTATGTCAAGTATATATATATATTTCATTAAATGGCACATTACATTTGGATAATTACTCCTAAAGGGGGCATTTGATTCAACATTATCTTGATATTATATTATATTATCTAGAGAAAGTAATCATTTGGTTTAATGACATCTATAAATAATTTTCTATTAGATTATAAAATTATTAGTTAAAAAATAAATCTAGATTACATAACATAATACTAAGATAACAACGAACCAAATGCTCCCTAAATTTTTTTAGTGAAAGTTATCTTTTCCTAGATTTGTTGTTGGGGCTTTTGATAATGCTTTTGAGCATGCAATGAAAAATTTCAATGATAGTTTTTCAATTTTGATCAGCTCCCACTCTTTTGATCAAGCACTTGTATGATCAGCATCACTCACTCGAACGACCAAGATCACCGATCAAAGAGCTTTTTGGCCAACTAACAATCTTTGACTAAAAGAAATTTCGACTAAAATAAGATCATAACGTCAAATCTAATCATTAGTGACATGATGTTCTATAATTACGCAACTCATTATGAGATAATTACGACCATATAATGACCTCTGGTTACATGTCATCACGACCAACATCTTCTATAACTACATATCTTTAAAATTCATATAAGAATTAATTCATTTATTATTAAGACTATTGAGAACTAACACTCAAGATTCCAAGCCCATTGAATCTGTTCACTCAGCCACCAAGCAACATAGTTTTTTTTTTTTTTTAATTTGATTTTCCATATAAAATTTTATTGTGCTTGTCCCTTTCTTATTTTCTCCTTTATTAGCTTCATTGCCCTCTCAAAGTAATCATGTTTGTCTGATTAATTGTCATGTTCAAATTTTAGTGACAATAATTTGTATCCTCATGCCGACTCTCAGATTCTACTTTCTTTGTTTCAATAGCAGATCGGCTTAGCAACTGATCGAATAAGATCTAAATCGATTAGATATCCTATTTGAAAAGAAGAGACGAACTGAAAATTTTTCTTTTGAAAATCAACAGTGCCGTAAAATTGATAATTTTTTAAATTTGATATTCCAACCCAAGGATCTAACCCCCTCCTTTTAGCGAAACATATTTGCCCTAATCTGATCCAATAATGATGTGGCCCTTAACAAAATTAAATTTAAAATAATAATAAATTATTTGTAAGTTATAATTTTAAAAATTTTAAGTATCTAACACAAAAAAAACAACCTTTATAATTATTAAAATCTATTATTTATCTTCAATAATTCAATCAATACAACATAATGCAAAAACTATAACTTATTAATTAAAAATTGTATGATTGCAAGTAGACATTAAAATTTATATAAACACATGAAGTGGAAGAACATTGTTATTTTTTTATTGTATAATTTGACTCAACCAAAAATGAAATCATAAAGAGAATTCTAGGTCTTTTTTGTTGTTGCTTTTTTTTTTAAAGCTAGATTCATTTAGTGGATTCAAATCGCCTAGACGCCGTCGTGATTTTTCCCCCGAACACTCGGATTTCCACGTAAAAATCGCCGTCCCATTTCTCTCTGTCGTGGTATATTTTTTGCATCAACAGTGGTGCCCTCACGCAGGACCGATACCTCACTACGTAAAATCCCTTCTCTAAAATTCCTTCTCGAAGTCCCGGCTCATAGTCAAGCTAGCTTGGTGACGAGCAGTCAAGGGCAAACCCCTTCTCAAAGTCCCAGCTCACGATCATAGCGCCTCGGCGACTGAGAGTCAAGGGTAACCCCTTCTCTAAAACCCCTTCTTAAAGTCCCACCTTATGGTCAAGACAGCTCGGCGACGGGCAGTCAAGAGCAATCCCCATTTCGAAGTCCTAGCTTATGACCATAACAGCTCGGCGTCTCGTCAAGGGTGACCTCTTCCCTAAAACCTCCTCAAGTCGAACAACAGCTTTTCACGAAGCAGCCCAACCATGACGAGCTAACGACTCTGCAGGGAGTAATCTCTTCTCTAAAACCCCTCGTCGAACAGCTCTCATCTAACAACTCTCATCTAACAGCTCTTCTCAACAGCTTTTCACGAAGCAGCTCAACCATGACGAGCTAATGACTCTGCAGGGAGTAATCTCTTTTCTAAAATCTCTCGTCGAACAGTTCTCCTCTAACAGCTCTTCTATGCAGCTTCCACGAAGTAGCTCAACCTTGACGAGCTAACGACTGCAGGGACTTTCCACAGAGCAGCCCGACCATGTCGAAACTGATGACTCTGCATGAAAGATTTCTATTGAGGTCCACCGAATCAGCATGATGAAAATTAGCACGTACATCAATGCACGTTATGCTCTGGAGGGGGACATGTTAGAACCTTCTCTAACACCCATTGTCGAACAGCTGCTCAACAGCAGCCCCAAGTCGAATAGCAGCCCCTTGCCGAACAGCAGCTCAACAGCAGCCCCTTGTCGAACAACAGCTCAACGAGATATCACCAAATCATACTCTCCGTACTACTATATCAACTCAGCATTTGAGACAGCATGAGAGCCCACTCCCTAATCATCCTTTACAGGATTAGGTGTCAGATGTGGTAGACTAAACCTATTATATTCCCTCCTCTCCAAACTATAAATAAGAGAGAGGAGGAGAAGCTAAGAGGGGAATTTCTCCCTTTGGCTGAGATGCCCCTCTATCTCTCTATTCCTCTTGTACTCATTTGGTCTCCATTTAGAGATCAAGCTTTGTAAGAGAAGATTTTATTAGTAGATTCAAATCGCCTAGACGACGTTGTGATTTTTCCCCCGGACACTCGGGTTTTCACGTAAAAATTGTCGTTCCATTTCTCTCTATTGTGGTATATTTTTTGCATCAACAATCACCAACGAAGTCTACCTAGCAATCTCGCGGGAATCCCCGACGAAATAGCTCCACTCGAAACCAGATGCCATGGATATGCCCGGAGCTCACTGGAACATAAGGGAGAAATTACAACCTCTCAGTTCCATGGTTGCCTAAGAGAAGAAGGGGAAATTGCAGGGCTACGGAGAGGAGTGGGGGAAGGACTGTGCCCTCCCATCTACTTCCATGTCCGTTCGGCCACCTTCTTTTCGTCCTGCCCTTGGTGAGTGTTGAAGTCTATGAAAGGATTGATGGCGAAGAAAATGTTGAAGCTAGCGAAGGAGGACTAGGAGTTTGCCATCACCGGGAAGTACGTGGTGGCTAGGTTGGTAACTGTGGTAGCCAGTTGGGAATGGCCTAAGGAGAAGAAGAAGAAGGAAGATGACACTGCAGAGGTCCATGAGGCGATGGAGGAAGGGTGCAAAGTAATTTTGGAATTTCTATTAGAAATAATATACCTTTGGCACTCATGAAATCTAAAAATCTAATCCACATACAATTTAACTTGTTTCCCAGCAGTGCCTGCGATTCTGATACAAAAAATGAGCTGACTTAATTTAATCAATCTATAATCACCCAAATATCATCGAGACACTGAAAGAATTTAGCTAAACCAATAACAAAATACATGGATATTTCTTCCTATTCTCACATTAGACTGTAGCATACGAATTTCAGATTTAATGGGTCAACACACCCATAGAAATACATAAATGCACAAATTTACACATAAATACATCCATACATAACACAAAAGTCGGTTTTGTATAGCAATACCATCAAGTTGTGTTTACATACAACTGTGCAAAATAACTGGTTTGGTACCAGCTATATGATCCGTCTATACAGCTGCTTTTCCTACGATAGTACAAATTAACTGGTTTTGTATAGCTATATGATCTAGACTTTTAGCTGCTCACTAAAAGCAATCGTCAACCATTTGACAAAGCTTGCATCATATAGGCTGTCAGAGAAATCCGTGTGTATGGTGTGGATTTTGTGTTTGGCAGAATAGTAATTCTAAGCAGCAAACTACCTAAGAAGACTCTTTTACGTAATACATTTAATTAGCACACAGAGAAATGTAATTATTGTAACAACTATTGCAGAAAAATTATCAAGCAATCAACAACATATTTTTACCAGTACATGCACCGAATGTATGACTTCTAATACTAGCAATCAACCCACACTAGCCAGACACGATGAAATGAAAAACCAGCCCTAATAAAATTACAACTCATATCTAGAAATAGAATCCCTCTTGCCTGCATACAAACCATTAGAACCTGCAATATTTCATGCTTTTTTAATCAAAAATTTGCTAACAAAAAATATGGAAAATAAAAAAAGGGGGGATGATTAAAAGTTCATACGTCCATTGGCCTCTAAGGAAACTTCTCTGAGTTCTCCGTGTACTGATAAGTTGATCCAAACTGCAACCAAGTGCCTATTGATGTAAAATATAAGGCATGATCCTTTCTAACCAAGCACCTAATCTCTCTGCATCTAGCTGGGGCATTGTTCCAGCTATTCGCTTTACAAAGTTCTGGAGTTGCATAATTGTGTAAGTAATGGATACAAATATCATGCTGAATTCAGCATATAATCGAATGAAGCTTATTCAATCTCGGGATCAAAATCAAGCTTTCTTTTCAGGTCAGTCCTGTCAGCGCTGCAATAATGATAAACTGTTAAGCCGATACAGGTAAAGAGACAAATTGCATTAGGCATTCACATGTTTAAAACTAAATTACCAAAATTACACTTTTCAAAGTCAAGATGCATAACTCTGATTTTACCATGATTAAGTGTTTTTGACATAATATTTTGAAGCAATAAATGTTTATTTCTTGTCCTATTCTTTTTTTTGGAACCAATATTTCTTGCCCTATTCATGGAGTGGAAGTGTAAATATTTAATAATAGTTACTTATGCATATTGTTATAGAGAGGAGAGCTCAGCTAGTAGGCAACACGTAAAATGTCGTAGACACCGTGGAGAGAGCGAGACCATGAAGGGGAGGAAAGCAATAGTAACAAGTGCAAGAAAATATAAAAACACCAAGATTTAAGATGCCCACAGGCCAAGTTTGTCCAAGTACTACTACATACTTTGAAAGTCCCTATGAGGTGAGTACAAAGTGAGGAAGAGAGAAAGAGAGAGAGAGAGAATACAATAGCTAGAAGAGGAAGACTTTGCCACCCCTACTTACAATACAAGATAGACAAAAAAGTGTTGAACCCTTATTAATTTTGATGATAATAAATACAATAATAATATACTCGATCAATTTTCTATTTATTGGTACATATTATACTTAAATTTTTCAAGATCAAAAAAAGGTTGATTGTCGAGATGGTCTTAGCCAAAGATTGAAGAAATTAAACCAAGGACAAAGAAAAATAAAATTGATGAAGATTGCTAAGAAAATGAGCATCAAATCGAAAAGTCAACTTAAAAAACATATTCACTCTAAAATTTTACATATCATATAGGTGCGAGAAATTCTTAACTTACTTATTTGGAGAAAAGTAAAATAAACAATTATGTATTTTATTATTTTTTTGATTTTTAAATAATTTATTATTATTTATTTATTTTTTGGATGAATTGATATTTTTGAAAAATTTCAAATTACACGAGTAAAGTTTTCAATAACGTGTTTTCTTCGATCTTCAAAAATTTAAAATTTTTGATTGAATTTAATTTGACCAATAATTTTACTCTTTAACGACACGCTTCAACTTTAAACGATAAAATTTATTTTCAAAATTTATATATATATATATATATTATGAATAAATAAAATTAAATAATTATTTATGAAAATAAATTAATTAAATTTCATAAAATTTATTTCTAATTAATTTCGGAAGCTTTCAACTAGTTGAAAACTCAATATTTTGAATTACTCGATATTTTAAATTTCACTAATCTTACTTAATTCCCACTTTCGTATTTTGCTCCTTTAAATGAGCCATAAAATATGTTAAGCGGTTGATTTTGTCTCTAATTAATTTAGAAAAATTGTAATACCCAAATTATAATTTACCCCACCTTATCTATAAATAAAGAGGATTTAGGTTAATATCCCCCTTTAGCCAACCAAAACTCTAAGTTTTCTCGTTCTCCAACTGAAAAATTCTCACCCCAAGCTGTTTTTATTCAGATATTTCTTTTCTCTTAGAGTAGATTTTTCTTAAAGACTCAAAGATTTTTATACTATTCATTTGAGCTCCAAATATTTTAAAATTTTTCCTACACATTTCTAAAAATATCTATTTTACTTGAAAATTTTCATGAAGTTTTTTAGTGAACGATTTTTTCTCTATAATTTTATATTTATTTTTTAATTTTTTAATTTTTTAATTTTTATAAATCACAGAAAATTAAAAAAAAATTAAAAATTTTACTATAAATTATCTCTATAAAATTATAACTATAGAAAAATTTTCAAATAATATTACTTAGTATTATTTTCGAGATAATTTTTGAAGTTTATATTTGCCCGATTTTATGTTATATTGAAATATTTTATTTCTCTTCTTTTGATCTTTACATTTTACAGAACATTGAAAAAGATAATACTAAATTTTTATCTAGAAAGTTGAGTTGCCTTCTTTGCACATGGGGCTCTTGTAAAATTTTAAATTGAGTTAATTTAATTCTTTTCAATTTCTTATTCATATTTTGGATTTAAGTCTTTTTGCACGGGGAGAGAGTTTTCTTACTTATCCCTAAGTAAAAGGAGAGATGAGGTTATTCTATCTCCCAGTGAAAAGGATCGAGGAATTAGTTCGTGCCTTTGGACTGAAAACGCATAAGTTTTCTAGTTATACTAAAGCTTAAGCTTGACCATAACAAGCTAGGAATAGTGAAACCCCAAAAGAGGAACAAAAAAGAGTGGATTAGGCAAGATAATAACTGAACTACTATATATCTTGTGTCATTTTTTGTTTTTACATTTTTTTTTACACAATTTAGAGGCTGTTGTACTTGATAGCGATTCTGTTTTTAAAACTATTTTCAAAGCTTCAAAATAAAATTTCAGTAATCAGATTTTGGACATAATAAATTGAGCCAATGTACTTACAATTTAAACTGTCCAAACTCTATGAGATAAAAAAATTTGGTAGGTTAGTTAATTAATGTTTGGTCTACTCACCCCTCAAACCTAATTAATTTAATTAAAGATCAAACATAACCTAATTATAATAGTGGAACAGAATCGAGTTAGTACATTAGGTAAATTCGATTTACCTAACAGAAAACACTCGACGATAAGAGATACTCTGATTTACCCATCACATTATAATTAAGTTATATATATATATAATATAAAATTTATTTTTAACTTAACTAAATCAGTAAAACGGAGCAGATTAATACATCAGATGAATTAAATTTATTTGAAAGAGAATGCCTGATGATCAGAAATTTATTGATTTGTCTATCTTAATATAGTTAAGTTAGTTAACCACTAAATGTACATTCTACAATTTTACTTACTGCACCTAACTTATTAAGATTTACTTTTTTGTACCACTAATATTTATTTACTGCAATACTAATTTTTATTTTTTATATTTTTTTATTAATATTTACTTATTGTACATCTAACTTTCAATTCTGCACACTAGCTTTTATCTTTCTGAATTTTATTTTCTTTTCTACTAACTTGTCATTAACATTTTTTTTGCAAATATATATACTATTTACATATATACTAATATTTATAAATATCTATATATATAATATATATACACGTATAATATACTATTATTATTAATTAAAAATACTTATATTCACACACTTCACATTTATATATTAATAACCTCAGCCATTTTTTACATGTGCTACTTTAAAATTGCTTACTTGCTCTTGCACAAAAGAACTTGCTTAAACGGTTTTGCTCAAAAATAATAAAAGCTTCACAATAATAGGTAGCTCTAAAAGTACTTCAAAATTTTAATTACACCTAATTCACCCTTCTCTTGGGTGTGTAAGTGGACCAACAAAAAATATTATGATGCTTCACATAAAGAAATAAAATGTAAAGTGGGAGATCAAGTATTCCTTAAAGTTAGTCCAATGAAGAGAGTAGTGCGGCTTGGAAAAACTAATAAGTTAATGCTTCGTTATATTGGATCTTTTTCAATTATAGTTGTAGCTTACAAACTTGATTACCATCTGAATTGGAGGGAATACATAATGTTTTTCATATTTCAATGTTGTGCTAATATATCCCAAATTCATCTTAAGTAGTTTAGTTTGATTCAAAGAAGATGAAGATTAAGTTAAATTTTAGCTACAAAGAGAAACTAGTTAGAATCTTAACAAAAGATCTCAAACGATTAAGGAACAAAGTGATACCTATGATTAAAGTCTCATGAAATAAAAAGACTGAAAAAGAAGCAACTTAGGAATCTGAAGATGAAATGAAAAAGTCTGATCCAAATCTCTTTACTTAATTTTGAGGGCAAAATTCTTCAAGATGGGGAGAATTGTGACACTCATGATTTTAAAATTTAATGTTTAATATGATATTTTGTTAAAGTAATATTTTAAGCTTATGAATGGATTACTTTTATAGTTGTTGGTAACTCAAAATATAATTTAAAATTTATTAAAACTATTTTGAACTTAAGTATAAGGATTTTAGATCTATTTATAAGGAAATAAAAATTGAGGGACCAAGTTGTAATTTTTTCATAAATGGGATAAGCTGTCACCGCATCTCCCTTTCCCTTATCTCTCCCGAGCGCTCTTTCTCTCTCTCGCCCTCTCTCTCCCTCTTCTGCGTCCCTCTCTTGCGCCCTCTGCTGTTGCCAGTCGAGGTTGTCGCCGAGCTCAGAAGAATAAGGCCAAGGAAGAAGAGGAAAACAAAGAAGAAAGAAGAAGAAGAAGAAGAAGAAGAAGAAAAATGATTTTTCTCAACCTTTCCAATGTATCTTCTCCGCCTATTTCTCCGTATTATCTTAAAACTCCAAAATGACATATAATAGGTAAGCAAGAGTTTTAAGTTATTAATTAAATTAAATTTAAAAATTAATTAATTAATTTATTTATATGTTATTATGAATTAAAAAGGCATGTTTGGTTAGATATTTATTTTACAGTTAAATTCACATTTATTAAAATTATTATTTTACAAAATATGATGTTATATGCATGATTTCTGACTAAATTTTATAATTGAGAATCTGAAAAATAGATCAAATAATTTATATTCATTATACTGAATTAAAATGAAGGAAATGTTAAAGAGCAAAATGATATGTATTTAATGAATTATTGAGTTATTTACTAGGTCAAAAGATAAGTTATGTTTTGTGGACTTAGAACAACCAAATAAAATTAATATTATATTTTAAAGTTCATCAATGAACTAAAAAGAATTTCTTTTATGTCTCAGCTTATGCTCGAGCTATGTGATATAGTAACCTACCAAATTCGGGAATGATTGCTAAGATATGTATATAATCTGTCAAATTCGAGGATGATTGTATGAGTGATACTCTTCCATTTACTGGGTATAGAAGTTGCCAAGGATCCTACATATATGTGATGATGACAAGAGGCAATTGAGACATATTTCAAAAAACTAAGGCCCAAAAGATAAAATGAATAAAGAATAAAAAGGTCTGCAGCGTATTATTATTTGGATGTTTATTTAATATGGGCATTTATATTTATGATTGTTAATTACCATGTATATATGTTATCGTTGCTGTTGGAAAAAATAATGTACGTCTACATACAAATATTTTTATTTAGCAAGTTAGTGCTTATTGTCTACTCAGTTCTGGGAGTCAATAGACTGATGTTTTTTATTGGCAGATACTGTGGTGGAAGGGATACAAGGGGATGATGTACACTAAAATAAGAAATTTTATATGTTCAGTTTGATCTGTAACTTCTATATAAATCAGGATGTATAAACAAGATTACTGAAAAAGGTCTATAAATAAATAAACTTGTGTATAATATATTTTTTATAATTCAGTTTGATATTTAAATTATTTTGCTTATGTTTCCTATATTATTAAAGTTATTTAATTCAATCTATAATCTCCCTTAAGAAATAAGTTTGTTATCGTAGTATCCTGAAAGGAGGACACCACAACCACATTAAAACGAGCTAAGACTTCTCATTTAAAATAACCGTAGGACTCTATGTGGCCCCGAGGAAGTCCCACATACCACTCATAGACTAGCTCCCGAAAAGTATAGGCCATTAGGTAGTAAAGAGTGGCCTCCTCTGGTTGGGGAAATGGAGGGACCCTTTAAATAGTTGTACGTGCTTGCAAGGGTCCGTCGTTCTATCAAAAGTCTTGGTCTTCGGCGAGCAGAAGTCGACGTGGATAGGGGGTGGCGGAGAGAGTGAGCAAGTGGCTCTCCAAGTTCCATATGGGGGTGGCGGAGAGCGTGAGCAAGTGGCTCTCCAAGTTCCATATAAGGGTGGCGAAAAGCATGAGCAAGTGACTCTCCGAGTTCCAAGCTGTCGACAAGGTAGTTTAAGAAAGGGACATCCATTACAGACAAGGGCCCTGACTGTGGATCTACGATGAGAAATCTTTTGGTCCCAAAACTACGAGGCCATAAGGACCCCCTATAAATTTTAATGACACGAAGAAGGCATCATAGAACTAGTGTAAGTCTCGGAGCGTGGGTCCATTAGCAACCCAACACGGTCAGCAACCAAGCAGAGCAGTGCGGTGTGGATGTGTCGGTGCCACAGGAGATCACTGTGTTTAGGGCTGTGAGAGTGGCGCAATAGTGACGGTGATTGGTGCGGCCTGAAACGGCTTCCCCCATTATATTGCAGCAGCGAAGGTCCAATGAGTACTGATGCCCATGGCGTGGCCAGGGTCATCGATTGTTGAGGTGGAGCAGTGATGTTGGCCTTTGCCAACGAAATGACTGGGGCCACGGCCGTACATCACATAGTGGCAGCGGGGACGATCCAAGAATGCAAGATGATCCGACAACTACATGGGCAAGACAGGCATGTTGCTAAGCCCTTGTCGTTGGGTTTTGTGTCAATCTATGAGGGGTCAAAGTTAGGGGTTGCACCTCTATCGCCATGAGCAACAGCACTGGCTAGAGCCTCTACCCGCTTGGCAAAATTCATTAGGTGCGCACTGCCTCCATCTGCATGTCATGGAATGTATAAGAAGCAATGTGTGAGTGAATGCGGGTGATAGAGTTGGAGGCTCCCCTCCACAACGTCCTCCTTTGCGAGCGCCTAAGAGGAATGTCGGGGAGCACACTGAGGCTGCATGCTTGGCCAACTATGTTTGTGAGTCTCAATAAAAGCACCAAATATGTTAACATATTAAAGGAGAGAGCTCAGCTAGTAGGCGACATGCAAAGTCTTATAGGAATTGTGGAGAAAGGGAGAGACCGTAACAAGTGCAAGAAAATAAAAAACACCAAGACTTAGGCGATTTAGAGAAATCCTTCTACGTCTACCGACTAAGTTAGTCCAAATTCTACTATATACTTTGAAAGTCCTTTATGGGGTAAGTATTAAGTGAAGGGGGGAGAGAGAGAGAGAGAGAGGGAGAGAGAGAGAGAAAACAACAGTTAGAAAAGGAAGCCTGTGAGACTCTGCATGAAGAGAGCTTCTGTGCCAAAGTCAAGTCCCGATATTTATAGAGATTGTAGGGAGACCTTGGGAGGAAAGACATCTCATTTGGGCTGCACGAGGTGACTTGGAGATTTGTGCAACACGGATCTTGACACATCATTCTGGAGGGTGAGGCTTTCGGCAGGAGAGCCGATTCGGTTACCCACAGAGTCAGGAAGGACAGTTAGATCATCAGCAGAGCAACGATAGCAAGTGTCCTCCCTCATACAGTTGATGTGATTTTTAGCCAAAGACGATAAACAAGACTTTACCGCCGTTACCACCTCTCCATAAAATAGGGAAAACCAGTAAAGGGAAGAGTACAGTAGAGAGGGCTTGGCAAAAGGGCTGGTGTTCATACCATTCTAGTGCGGCAGGTTGGGCCACTTTCGTATGGGTAGACTGGGAACAAGAAACGGCCCATCATGTGTGCTATCACTCAACTGATCATTAACAACACTCCAATTTAATTTTTTTGACTATTTTATCTCTGTTGATCATTATAACATTCGCACATTCTTCTTTCACTGTATTCACATATATTTGTAATAAATGATAGAGGTAAAATATATTTTTATAATTTGGGTATTTGACAAGCCAATGAATGAAAAACTGTAACTATTTCTGTCAGGACCTAAATGCTAATAAAAATTGCTATGTGCAAAAATTGAGGGACCAAAATGCTAACATTTAAGTTAACAAGTATACTTAGCATATATACCCTCTCCAAATAAATAAGTTTCTTTAAGCTAATTATGACAGGATAGATGTTTTAAGGAAATTAAACGAAATCAAAGAATGTAAAAAACATAAATGAAGTAATGCACATGCCTTTTCAATTTCGGCCTTGGAGCTGTTGTGTAACCAAACATAGCTTCCAAATCCATTGACATTGGCACATCAGAGTCGCCCACTAAATCTTTTTCACTCTCAACACCTCTTCTTCCAGTACTGTGTTCATCACCTTCAAAACCAACTGGATTAACTGTCACTCTTCTCATCTTTATCGGTGGCGAGAGCACAAGCGGACCATCCTGTAAATTTAGATCAAATGGTTTTTGATTAACAGAATCACCTTTACGAGGTGGCCTTGGGAGTAGTTCTGGTTTTGTAGGAGCTGGTATCGATAAAAAGTATCTGATGAACATAAAAATAAACAATTATCATAGATGCAAATGAATTTCAAACAAGAAAACCAATGTGAATTTTTAAAATACCAAATTTTCCATTTATTTTGTACAATAATCACAGGTAAACATGTAATTTCAGAATATCTCATGTGGTCAATCATCCAAGTCATAAAGTGTACCTCCAGACATAACTCTTACTGCATGAATACCACACCCTAGTAACAATGTCTACTTTGAGTTATGTTGACTTGGACCAAATTAAGATCAATTCAGAAAATATATATACAAAATAAATTTTACAGAACAGTGTGCTTCCCAAAATTCAACCATATCAAAGAGAAAAGTGTCACCTGTGATCTAATGCCAGTTGGGAGGATATCCTCGCCTTTGGATCGTATGTGAACATCTTTGACAAGAGATCTAAGGCATCATCACTTGCCATTGGAAAGAGGGAACGTAATGAAGGTGCAGGAACATGTTGGTATTCAACAAAATCTGGAAGATAACCCATATCAGGCCACTGGGATGGCTTAGGCGTCCCAAAAGCTGCAAATATTTTCCCTAGCTGATCAATATCACTGATCCCCTGTCAATTACATTTGACATGCATAAATTTATATGTAGTGATTGACAGGACATGCTACAAAGTACCTGCATGCATGCAGGAAGATAAACAGTTCTTAATGCATCAAATTGTAGCATTTTCAAGTGAGTCAATCACACACATGCTACAAAATTCTAACATAAATCCATAATTGAGTAGGGTAGCGCTTGGGAATGCTATTATACCACCGAAGGGCGGCGGGCAAAACTGCAAAGAGATATTGCGTGAAGTAAAGTTAGCGAATGGATCCTTTAATTAATGCAAGCCGAAATGGCTGTGAGGTTCTTGAAAAATCCATTGCACCACAAAGGAACAAATTTATTAGTGTAGACAAAAATTATTATGATTTCCCAAGCTAACTAGCCTTAAGCATGGTGGCACTTTCTGCCTTGCCCTTGCCCTTGCCCTTGTCACCTCCCTGTCACAATATTCCCACCGCCTAGAGATTGCCAGCGCCTACTTCAACAACACCACGCCTCTGCCCAAGCCACTTCCAGCACCTTGCTGCAGCCTTGCCTTCCCTTCACGGAACCCATTATTTGACAAAAAGATAGGTGGCAGGGATGGGCGAGTAAAAGTGCTAAATTTGCCTAAAATCATTAATAGAACATTCAACAAAGCCTAACCGTGGTGGAAAAATGATAGCCAGAAAATCTTTATGAAAAAGATTGCCCATTGCTGAAAAACAGCTCCATGAATCCTAGTGCCATTTACCTATTAATTAATATGAAATACATGCAGTGTCAGCTGTAGACACATGTATTTTCTTTTTAAAGTACCATGGAAGGACTTCAATGACGGGTACACCAATTCATTTATGGTATGTAATACACAGTTTAAATCCATTTCATCATAAATCTGTACGTAAATAAAGATTAATAATCCAATCATACTTCCTATGCTAAGTACATACATATGGATTACTCAATAGAATGTTCAGTTTTATGCATCAAATAGCAAAAATAAACAAAAAAAACAATGATAACATTTCAAATTTAGGTAAGCTCCATATCAAAATTTATGTTTTACATATTCAGTAATCATTTAAGAATCTTGTTTCAGTGAATATAGCAGTGTTTGACTGTTCTTGTTTGTTTTTGGCAGAGTCTCGTGTGGTGATATAGGATGGGACTGATGATATGTGATAATTGTTCATTGGTGTAGATATTGATCATGATGTCACATTTATTTATACTTTAGCTCGTCGGGTCATCAAGGCATTAGCTTATATAGATTGACTCTCCTAGTGAGTCCGCAAATTGAGTCATTGTTGCTTCGGGCTACTTAGGCATGCCTAAGCTTGTGTATACCGCTTACGCATGCCTAGGCTTGCATATATCCATCGCACAATCGGACCAACTGCTCTTCCAGTAATTGTCTTTCATCAGGCTCTTTGTCGGTGCCTTGAGTGTATTGTCATGGCCGATGACCCAGGTTTTAAACATTTGCAATGGCGTTTAGTCACGTTGCCTATTCATATTCTGTCAACTGTGGATATGATCTCCACTTGCCACTAGACTGACTTTCTTCAAGCTCATATCTACATTGTGTGGGATCTCCATCAACTGTTTTAACACTTAAGAGTATGATGAAATTTCGTCTTAATGCTCTAGTGAGGTGCTCGTAGTTGTTTCATCAAAAGTAGTTGCTACCTATTGTAAACCACTATCTTTGAAATTTGATGGCCAACAACCAAAGAAGCTCAATTACAAATTAATTGAAGAAACTAAGACCAAAAGAACCATTTGGCTTTTTTAATTGAACCGAAGATATGAAAAATCCACAGAAATTTGAAACAATTCCCCAAAATTCGCATAATATGTGAGTCAATGTTTAGAACATGATTACCAAAAATTTGGATTGATTCAGTCCCAAATTCAAAGCCAAAACTGGTAAAAGCGATTAAATAATCATGTTTGAAATGGGATTAAGTGAATAAAATTCCAGTAAAATCATCAAAAATATTCAGAATTAGTAGAAAAACATGAAGAATGATTCTACAAATTTTGAGCTTTTTATGGTACTCAATTTGATTCAAAATCAGTGAAAGTCTGATTAAATCAAATATTTTTTAAATCATAATAAAATATGTCATTTAATTAAGCTCAAACATAGCCTAAATTTGGTGGCTAAGATCATCTTAATGAGCTCTTTGAACTCCTAAAAAATCATTTAATTTGGTGTTGATTTGATCCTTCAATTAATAAATGACTCGTTATCAATCTACTAAGCTAAATCGACTCAATTTGATCAAATTAGACCTCAAAATCCAGTCAACACCTAATTCACATATAGGAAAATTATTTAGAAAACTAATATAAGCGGAATGTGTTTTAAGACTAGTTCAATTTAAGGGGAAACAATGGAAAAATAACTATTGGAACCTAAATACAAATAGTTACAAACTGTGGCCTTTAATACACAATTTTATAATCTCCTTCCTCCCAACTCATGCATAGAAGTCATATGCAACCCTAACTGCTGGTGAAAGTTTGGGGGAAATCAGGGGTTTTCAATTTGGTTGTAGATTTGCCAAAATAAATCATCGTTCAACTTTTCTTCCTGTGAGCTTCAATCCTCACAGTTCAATGGCATCAATCATGCAGTTGACGCTTGGCGTCAGGCTAGCATCAACTGGCCCCAAAATAAATTAACCTCACCAGAGGAGTAAATTAACTCCTTCAATTGCCTATAAATATGCCATGGAAGGGGACGTCGGGGAGAGCATTCAACACGACGTCATGCTGCCAAAATTATCCCGATAGCTTCACCATGCTTAGACGAAGTATCTGGTTTAATCTAACCTAGCTTTGTCGGCCAATCACTGATCCCAACCTGGCTCATCGGTGGATCCCCTTGGTTTTGAGCTCCATGCATAGCCATGGAATCAGAGCTGATCAAACACACTACAGTTCCTTGATACTTGATTCTTGCTTTTTTGTTAATCTTTCAAGTTTAAATTTTATTATCAAAAAAATAAATGAATAAATTTTATTGAGAGCTCACAGAATGCTGCAGTTACAACTCCCTCCAATTCCTCTGCTCGATGACTAATCAACCAAATCAAAGCCTTACTTCACAATCGGAGGCCACAGCCAAATTCTTTATGAACCTGTGAAGCTCTTCCAGTCATGGTCTCATCAAATTGACCGTAGAAATGTCATGGTAACTCTCTGACGAAAATTCAACCTGCAGATGGATGAAGAAATTTAGAGGGTGTCACCGCAAATTGATGTTATCTCCAAAGCTATCCAGTATTTTAGCTTCTTAGATTTGATGGTAAATTACAGGAATGATAACTGATTGCAACATCCTCTCTCCACAGGCATTCATGGAGGATTTCTTTGCTGGCCACTGTTAGCCTTCTCCTTGCCAATGAGCTCCTTCGTTGACCTTGCCTTCACCAATCATCTTCAAGACAATATTATCTATAAGGAGTTTTTATAGCATCTCGTAATCCAAATGTACAGGAATTGTTTAATTTAGCTTCTGAAAACTGTGTGACTCGAGTACTACTCGGGAGGTCACCTATCCCAGTACTAATCCAGCCCAAGTACGCCTAACTACGGAGTTTCTCATCATTAGTATCACCGTTTTGCCCAAAAGTCACCTCTACCATTTGAGATCATATTATCTACTTATGTAGCTTAAGATCTTCCTTCTCTTTCCGATATGGGACGATTTATTCTATGCCCCTCACCACTATTTATCAGCTTAAAAGCCTGCCAGGAGCCGCATTTTTCTCCAATGATTTCCTTCTCTTGGGACATCACCTGACGATTACTCCCCGCCCTCTTTGGCCACGGGTTGGCGAGGATTCCAGTAAATATCATTCAAAGCTCTCCGCAACTGTTGCTTTTGCAAAGATTAGGGAAGGAGGTCCTGCAGAACTTATGGGTCAGCCCAACCCGAATCCAACCCATAAAGCCTTTTTCTGTCAAGAAGCTTCAGCAATTGGGGTGGGCTGGGCTAGGCCATTTGAACCAAACTCATCTTAGCCAAGAGAGCCTTCAATGGGTTGGGTCAACCCAACCTAAATTCAATCCAACTAATTGCTTCCAATAATGTGCTTCTGTGAATTACAGAATGGTTCCTATATTACTTTGGATTCTAATGCCTAGGTCCAGGAAAGTACAATGCCATCCAGAACTTTGCCAGCTTCTTTCATCCAAGTCCAAAATAATTACAAAACAATAATAAATACAAATACAATAAACAACGAACTATGCAGTTTCAACGAACTATTTATTTTATTGAATTATTGCGGGTTGACCACTATGTAGTTTCACAGAAAGACCGTCTAGTTTGCAAAATATTTCATTCAAGTTCAAAATAAACATAAAATAAAATAGATAAATAATAAATAAACAAGAAAATAACTCAACTCAAAGGCACAGCACGAGGTTGGATGAAACAAACTGCAAACAAGGGCATTCAAGCATGACACATTTATTAAATTGGATATAAAATACAAAATAAAATGAATTATACTTTGAGAAAATATCCTTTACAAACATGAACTTAGGCAAGTTAGAATTATGGGAGAATATTATATATTTATACAAAAGGTCCCCTAGTTTTAGAACATTTCATTTAAGGCCTAAATAATACAAGTTATAGACATAAAAATTGAACTCTGCATCAAAGCTACAGATTGCAGACGCTGGACAGAAGGAACTTAAATATGGACTGATGGACTATTTTGCTTGCCAATTGCAAGCAAGGACGCATGAACATGAAACATTTCATTCAAGTCTAAACATAAAGCATAAGTTGAGTAAAATAAATAAATTTGATAAAATAAACATTGATTAATAAAAAAAATATCCTTGGAGAATATTCTCAGACTAATCTTCACCAAGATGGAAATTATGGGTGAGCCTTATGCTTTTGCATAAAAAATCTCCAAGTTCTACAATATTTTATTTAAATCCTTAAATAACAAACATACACGGACTTAGGCTTGACAGAGTTATTTCTTTTTTTTTTATTTTCATGACAGTTATTTCAAAACCCTAAAATAAAAAATTTGTCCATAATAGACATTTATGGGAAATCAAAAAAACCTATTTTTAACAAATTGCAAATTAAAGGACTTTTGTAATAAAGTTTACATTTAAGTCCAAACTAACACAAAATAAAGGCAAAATAAATAAATAGTTAAAGTTGGACAAGTTGACCAATTTGGTCATTGCTCCTCGATATTGCCCTTTTCAAGGACTTTTGACTGAGTGACTGTCAAATTATAGGCAAGGACAAAATGGCACTATTACATTAAAGGACTTCTGCTTGATAAGCAGTCCTAAATCATGGAGATTGTCTACTCCATGATGTCCCATATGAAAAACTACAACCAGAATCCTGCACTATAACATTTGGGTAAACCATGGTACAATTACAATTAAGCACTTACACGTTCTTAATATTTCATTTAGGTCCTATAACTATGAAAATTGGTCATGGACATTGAACTTGCTCATGCACCCTATGCCACATATCTTGAACATTTGAACATGGAAATTACCATTAAGGGCCTATGTTATGTGAACATTTCATTTGGGCCCCTTTTATCCCCAAGGGAAAATTATAAGTAGATCCCTATACTTTGTGATTTTGAAAGTATTGAGGTCAAACACTTATAAAAGATGAATGAATATGACCTTTTATATGAACAATTACAAGAAGATCCCTCTACTTTAAGATTATTCAAAGTTTATTTTTTGAAGTTTTTTTAAGGTTGATTATTCAAAGTATATTAAGGTGAACACTTGTACATGTATTCTAGGCCTATTGGGCTGCTCGCCAATTGTACAAGTCTGCTCATAGGTGTGGCCAAAGGAAAAGGCTCTGGACCACACACTACGTATTGCGGCCAAGACTTGTTATTATTGCCTAGCCTTGATAGTAATTAGATCTAAAATATTGCAAGTTCAACCAATCCCATAATCTAGTGATAAATTTCCAAATTTGTCCATTTGACTTAATTTAATCAAAATTTTAAAATGAGTTTAATTTACAAATTTACTCATCTTATATATAATATAATTACCGTAAAGCTTCTCTTAGCTCAGTGGGGAGGAAGCTTGCATGAAACCAAGGGATTTCGGGTTCCACACCACTACAATTTTAGTTTGGGGGGGAGGGGGGAGGGATTATAGCAAAAAATCAATATATATATAATTACCAAGAAAATATTCCCACAATTTTAGTGATTTGTCATTACTTTTGCTGATATCCTTTTAATTACACATAAGTACAAAAATGAAATGATACTGAACTGACCTAGTATGAAATGTAAATCTGAATTTAACTTTAGAATTGAGAGGATACGATGACAAAAGGAAACTAAATGCATACAAACTCAACTAATGACTATACTAGTTGCTATTGATTAACTTAATATGATCAGAAGTATTGTAGTAATAGGTCAAAGTGACAATATATGTGATGCCATAGAGTTCTCCAAAAGCAACTGGTGAACTTGACAAACCAACATCTAAATTCTTTTTATAACTGCCTAAGCAAACTTGTGCCTCCTTCTATAGTATCAACTTCCCCTTCATACTCTCTCCCAGATGCAGTTATGCTTATAGTCGTCTCATGCAACTCTCCCTAAATATGTTAAGATACTCTTTGTCAAAGTAAATCAAGTAATCTCATGTTCCTCAAGACACAATCATCTTAATGTGTTCTACAAACTCATGTTAACATTTAGTAGTAATAATCATCTCAATCAACTATATGAACTTTTCTGTAACATCTTCAATTTCTCCTTCACACATAGTATTCATTCTTAAAGCAAGATCTACTATGTAAATAGCAACAAACAATGAAGTAGTACTCTCCTCAGCAAAGAAGAATGAAGGTTTTAGTTAAACACTCGCTCTTTTTCATTTTAGGAGTACCAGAAGCTGAGCACTCCTGACTGGGTATATTCAAGAGAATGTAACTTGATATATGCTTTTTGTAAATGATATCTTCTTATTGATAAGACGAGAAATGGAGCTAAGACAAAAATATATGAACAAAATAAGTGTAGTAGAAATGAGAATACTAAAATGGATAAGTGAGTATACATGAAATGAAGACAAGATGAGAAATAAGTATATCTGTAAGAAGGTTAAAATAACTTCAATTGAGAATAAGTTCAAAGAGAATCGACTTAAATGTTTTGGACATATATATAGGTCAATTGAAGCTACAGTAGGAAAAGATAGGTTATTGGGTCTTGTTCAAGTAAAAAGAGAGAAAAATCAAAAAAGACATGGCAAAAAACTATAAGTTGCATATTTAAAGCTAAATGAGAAGTTCTTATATGATAGAGTGCAACGAAAACAAATGATTCATATAGCTGACCATACTTAATGGGATAAAGACTTGGTTATTGTTACTGTTGTTATAGGAGAACTAAAGTGATATCTAATGTCTCATGTAACCTAAAGGGCAAGAGTTGTGCATGTAGGCATGTGGCGACGGTCATGTTGTCAAGGAACTGGTTAAGCCTAATACTTCTTAAAAACTCATGTAACCTGATTTAAATGAGGGAAATATTTTCTTCGTTTCATATTTAAGCTTTTCCTATGTCTCAATTGGTTATAACATATTCAAGCGACATGGCTCATCATGTCCTAAATATATTGTTTTGCTTAACTAATAAACCTAAAATTTGCAAATTGAACCTTATTTAGCTCGATCAAGTCACGATAATTAAAATAACAATCAAATTTATCTTCCCACTTCATGTATAATACAGAATCAAACTCCAAAAATATGAAACATTAGGTACTATTATATAAGGATGATGGTGTCCTTGTCCACTCTATTATATGTGCATTTACAAAGATTTACTTTAATAAGATTAAAAATAATCTTGGATAAAGATATTGTTTATTTATAGTAGTGCATAATACGAAATATAATTAAATTTTAATATTAAAACTTGTGTATGACATATGGCTTAACTTGGCTGAACACATGCACCATTAGTAGTGAAGAAATGGCTTGGGATAGTTGAGCAATTAGAGTCATACTTTATGGTGAGAAGGTTCCTTATCAGAGTCACATTTTATGGTGAGAAGCTTCTTTAGGAGAAGAAATTGGGGATGTAACGAACAATGACGATTTCCGGAGGACCATAACGACTTAGAGGATGGAGATATTACTACAATTAGGGGATCAATGGAGTTAGCAAGACAAATAGCATTCTCTTAAAGTTCCTGCTAAGTTCTCTCGTATTTTACAATTTAAACTAACATATCCACATGTTTGCCCTTACGAAATTCAATTTTGATGCAACAAATCCCTTAGAAATTGGAATTAATTGTCGAAGTAACTAAAATAAAATCATCAATAAGATCACATTTGGCTAAAGGAAAAACGTTTGGCTTGAAAAATTTTAGCATTTTTGAAATGCACGTACGATGGGAAACAAAACAAGCTTATACTGTTTGAAGCTGTGTAGAATATAAAATAAAGTTGATGGTCGTATTAAAAGTTGTGTAGATATAAAGCAAAGTAAATCTTTTATATAAGAATTTTTGTAATATGTGATATATAAATAATTTTTATTATCTAAATATGAGATTCCAAGCCCTTGGCTTTCTTCCATGAGCCAAAAGAGCTCTAAATCTATGTGATTCTCAATCAACCTTAAATATTCAACTTTCCAAGGAATCTCAAAATCAAATTTTCAATCAACATCAAGCAAATTTGGAATCATCCAATCAAATTCAATCATCCTAAAACGTCTCAGATGGTACTCCACCTACCAAATCAAAGCAGTACAATCTAATCTCGACAGTTGAATGTGATACCTGCCTAATAAGAACATGCTACTAAAGTATCCCACCACATGGGTAGTGTTGAGTCCTTATAATATACACAAATTTGTAGACATATATATTCAATATGGAAGTACTCTGTTCATTGCTGTATCATTAGTTATATATATTTCCCCCCAACTCCATAATTGTGACTAATTGCATCCTGCATCATGTAGTTATCCCAAGCTTGACAAGATCATTAATAAGGGCTTGTTTGGTTGGAGTATAAATTTGGGTAAGGAAAGAGAAAATATTTTATTTTATAGAGTTGATGGAAAAAAAAATTTTAATATTGGGAGGTGTGTAGGATGTGAAATAAAGTTGATTTTAAAATTGGAATTTGTGTTGGATGTGAAATAAAGTTGATTTTTAATATTGGAATTTGTGTTGATGTGAAATAAAGTTACTAAAATTTATAATAAATTAAAAATATTATTATTATATTTTTTTGCCCAATTTTGAGTATTTGCCAAACAAAGCCTAAGAGTTATTAGAATATATAATTTATTGTTGGCTGTCTCAACCTCAATCAAGTTGTTACGACAGCAGGCAAAATCTAGTACTGGTCCACAGAAGTATTCTATGAGCTTATAACCCCATCAGAATAATTGTACTACCAGTGAAAATAAACATAATTATATCACAGTAAAAAAAGATATTGAAAATCAGAAGCATCTTTTATATGGTACTACACACACTACTGAAACTTTTTTATCACTGCAATTCAGTATTCTCAAATATGGTTGACATTGATAAACACTAAAGGAAAGATTGCCACAACTTTTTGAAGTTCATAAATGTCTACATAACACAAATACAGCTAAACATGCATTTGGCTACATAAGAACTATGTTGGAACAAACCTAAGCTGACTTAAAGAAGAGAATAACAAATAGGTTTAACATGCCAAACAAGTAAAAACAAAGAAATCCAAATCCAAAAAGACATAAGTTATTTTTTTTTTATAACAGCAAAAAGACGTATGGTTGAGGAAATAAAGACTGGGGAAGTAGTATGGCAGGAAAGAAAAAGTGAACAAAAAATTAATCAGCCAAAAAAGGAAATGAAACATTTATGACAGTTAATGTATCTGATCATCTATCCAGCTTAATTGAATAATGCAACACAAGTTTTCCTCGAGCATCAGAAAATTCGTAATAATATTCAACATAGTATCTGTTTACTGCAATAAAAAAACAATCAACAAAAAGTTGTAGAAATTTCATACCTGCAAAAAGGGCCGCCTTAAAAGAAGTTCAGCAAATATGCAACCTGCTGCCCACACATCCACTCCAGGTCCATATTGCTTGGTGCCAAACAGCAGCTCTGGTGCTCTATACCAACGAGCAAAGACCTAAAAGGAAGAATTTTTTATCATCAAACTATTAACTTGGAAGAGATCAACAAAAAATCACATAAAAAGCTTTGTGATTATGGCATCATCATCCGTAACGGCCTTCTTTGAAATAATGAATCACCTTACATTAACAAAAATAGATTCTTTCAAAAAATAAAATAAAATAATATTTGAAAACATCTTAACATGTTTCACGCAAATAATACTTTTATTATTCCTTTTTCCCTACTTTCACACAAGTAATTTTCCCAATTTAATAGAGTCTGTTTAGCTCTTCCTGTTAATACCTAAATAACCAAAGTTTATAATCTCATCTCTCATATAGTATTCCCATGCTCAACATTATTATCTATCATTTCATTGATACCATCTTAAGATTCTTACTGCAATTGAAAAGTAATTTTGAATTGATAGACACAAAAATCCATTAACACGCCGTTGCCGAGTCCCAAGTCCCGGATGAGAAACGAGGAGGGTTGCGTTAAGCAGTCGACAGCTAGCGTAAAACTTATCGAATCAATCATGACATGAATCCTTTAGAAAATTACACTAAAGCTAGGGCGTTCCCCAGAAGCGACGCGATGTATTGCCTGAATACAGTGAAAAATGGGTAAGGGCCGCTGTATCGGCGCCCGGGTGTAGTGAAAGTAAGCAAAGGTCCCAACATCATGAACGAATGCGGGTAAAGAAGCTACTACATCATACTAGAACTCAAGTTAGTAGGATTAGATTAGGAACTTGGAATATAGGCAGCCTAACGGGCAAGCTAATGGAGTTGATGGATATTATGATTCATAGAAAGATTAATATTTTGTGCCTGCAGGAAACAAAATGGGTTGGAGAGAAAGATAAGGAAATTGATGGCTTAGGTTTTAAACTTTGGTACTCTGATAAGAATAAAAATAAGAATGAAGTAGGTATAATTCTGGATAAGAGCTTGAAAAATCACGTAGTGGAAGTTAAGAGAAATTATGATAGAATCATGACTTTAAAAATTATAATCAATGAAATGATTATTAACATTGTAAGTGTGTATGCTCCCCAAGTAGGTTTGGATGCGACCATAAAGGAAAAATTTTAGAATGATTTGGAAAAGTTAATACAAGAGATACCTCAGGAAGATAAATTATTTATTGGAGGAGATTTAAATGGACATGTTGGAAGTGTTGTTGAAGAATTTAATAGCATCCATGGTGAATATGATTTTGGAGAGATAAATAAGGAGGGTAAAATTATTTTAGAGTTTTCTTCAGCATATGATCTTGTAATTGCTAATACTTTATTCAAGAAGAGAGAGGAGCATGTTATCACGTACAAAAATGAAATTTCAAGAACTCAGATTGATTATTTTCTTATAAGGAAACGAGATCGCTTGGATTGTAAAGATTGTAAAGTCATTCCAAGTGAATGTTTGACTACCCAATATCGATTAATGGTTTTAGATTCCGAGATAAAGTATTGAAGAAGAAATAATAAGTGAAAATCCTATTCTTGGACTCGATGGTGAAATTTAAAGAATGAGAACAAATGTATATTTAAGAAGAAGTTTCTAGAACTTGGGCAATGAAACATTAACGGGAAAACTGATCTTATGTGGTTGACAGTTGCTAACTGTATCCGTAAGGTGGCGAAGGAAGTGCTGGGAGAATCCAAAGAAATAATTCTAAATAATAAAGATACTTGGTAATGGAAAGATGATGTACAAAAAAAAATTAAGAAGAAGATTTGTTATAGAGATTGATTTAAAAACAAAAATAAGGATAAGTGAGAAATATAAAGTGACTCGACAAGAATCTAAGAAAGCAGTAGGCAATGCAAAAGTTATGACTTTTAAGAATTTATATAAGAAGCTAGACACTAAAGAAGGAGAAAGACAATTATATATAGGATTGCCAAGGTAAGAGATAGAAAAATTAAAGATTTAATTGAAGTAAAATGTATTAAAGATGAAGATAAAAAGTACTTTTCATGGAAAAAGATATCAAAAATAGATGAATGAGTTACTTTCAACAGCTTTTTAATAAAGGTTGTGAAAATTCAATTGATCTTACGGAATTCAGCACCTCAAAAGAAAGTAAAAATTACTCTTACATCCGACATATTAGTAAAGCTGAAGTCTAGAAAGCTTAAAAGAAGATGAAGCATAAAAAACAGTAAGACCAGATAACATCCCAATAGATGTTTGAAAGTGTTTAGGAGATGAAAAAATTTCTTGGCTCACTAGATTGTTTAATATGATTTTGAAGCTAAAAGAATGCCAAATGAATGAAGAAAAAGTATATTAATACCTATTTATAAGAATAAAGACGATGTACAAAATTATGTCAATTATAGAGTAATTAAATTAATGAGTAATACTTTAAAACTTTGGGAGAGGGTGATCGAACAAAGGTTACGCCATAATACTAAGGTATCAGAGAATCAGTTTGATTTTATGCCAAATAGATCTACTATAGAAGTCATTCATTTATTAAGAAGTCTAATAGAGAAATTTAAGGAGAGAAAGGAAAACCTACATTTAGTTTTTATTGATTTGAAAAAAATTTATGATAAAGTCTCAAGAGAAGTACTTTGGAGAGTTTTAAAAAAGAAAGGGATTTACACTGCTTATATTCAAATTATTACAGACATGTATAAAGGATCTGTTACCTGTGTACGGACACAAAGAGGTTTGACTAAGGATTTTCCTATTACGGTTAGATTACACCAAGGCTCGGCTTTAAGTCCGTATCTTTTTGCTTTGGTTATAAAAATCATGACTGGACATATCCAAGATGAACTGCCTTGGTGTATGCTCTTCGTAGATGGTATTGTTTTTGTTGAGAAAACTAAAGAGGGAGCTAAAGCAAAAGTAGAGCTTTAAAGGAATGCTCTAAAATCTAAAGGTTGTCATCTCAGTAGATCAAAAACTGAATATATAGAATGTACATTTAGTCAAGAAAGAAATACTTATATTAAAGATGTGACAATTGGTGATCAAATTGTCAAGAAGAGTGAGCGTTTTAGATACATTGGATCAATCATACAAAATAATGGTGAAATAGATAATGACATTATTAGCAGGATTCAAGCAGGATGGGTAAAATGGAGAAATGCTTCTAGTGTATTATGCGATAGAAAAATCTCATCCAGAATCAAGAGCAAATTTTATAAAACTGTAGTAAGACCAGCGATGATATATATTGTGCTGAATGTTGACCTGCAAAGAAGAAATATACAAATAAAATAAATATTGCAGAAATGAGGATGCTAAGGTGGATGTGTGGATATACACGAAAGGATAGAATGAGAAATGAGTATATTCGAAAGAAAATTAGTATTGCACCAATTGAGGATAAACTTAGAGAAAGCCGGCTTAGATGGTTTGAACATATAAATCGTAGGCAGATTGAAGCTCAAGTTAGAAAAATTGAGTTATTGAATTTTGCCTATGTATAAAGAGGAAGAGGGAGACCAAAGAAGACATGACAATAAACTATAAGGAGTGATCTTAGTTACTTAGACTTAGATAAGAATTTGGTAACTGATAGAGCGCAATGAAAACAAAGAATTCATGTAGCCGCCCCCACCTAGTGGGATTAAGGCTTGATTGTTGTTATTGTTGTTGTTGTTGTAAACACAGAAATCCATTCAACAAAGCAAATTTTCATAATGATATAATTTTCAAATGACTTGGGATTACTTATTCCTTTTGGTTGCGCAGCTTGCACTATACTATAATATTCTCATATCAAAACCCTTTTTTAGGATAGCAAAGATATATAAAATGGACACCCAGATAATACTTGGTCAATAATCATAGAAGATCAACAATTACATATTCATTTCAAACAAAAAGATACTAAATACATTAAACTCTTAAGGATAAATACATAATAGCAAGTGTGCTCTGACGTATATTAATAATAGTAGCAGACAACAAAACAAGTTGATTTTGGCATGTATGAGCAAAAGGCTTACGAACACATTAGACAATATAAAGAATAACACATGGTTAGGCTGAACTTTCTAGGGTAATAAATATATAAGAAATAGAACATTAGAAACCAGAAAAACAAGTAGCAAGTGAATGGAAACATGGGGGGAACAAAAAAGAGACAAAATAGTCACCAAAAGGATGCATCACCTGAAATTTATGCTAGCTGTCTCAGTACAAGAACATGAAGATCTCCTATAGACGTACAGAAAAATTAAAACAAAGCAAAGGTTTGGAATAAAAGTAATTCTTATAACCTGGTGAGTAAACTTGCGGTCTGGACTACCAAAAATACGTGCCAAACCAAAGTCTGCAAGCTTAAGCTGTCCATCAGCAGCAATTAATAAATTGTTTGGTTTCATATCTCTGCCACATCATAATTGAAAGATAATCAATCATTTGCAAAATTGCATACAATATTTAAAAAAATATATATTCAAAGAAGTATTAAAAATACCTGTGCAAGACCCACTTTTTATGGCAGTATGCCAGCCCCTTCAGAGTCATTTGAAGAAATGACTTTATGTCAGCAGGAGAGAGAACAATATTTCTATCACGGATAACAGCTTCCAGGTCACTCTCCATAAACTCAAATACAAGATGCAGGTTTCCCTTGTGAGGAAAAGCATCAATTAACTCGATTATATTTGGATCTTTGAGCTCTTTAAGAAGTTTTATCTCCCTGAGAGCAGTAAAATTTACTCCTTCCTTGTACTTCCCTAGTCGAATTTTCTTGATTGCCACTGTTTTTCCAGTCTGTACAAACAACACAAAATACACAATGGCCTTAGATTATCAGATTCTATGGAAGAGGAAATTGCAAATAGGCTTACATCAAACAGTTCCATTTCAAAGAAAATATGGATTATCAAAAAGATGATCTTCGCAAAGCTCCAAAAAGTTTCAACACATACAATAAACAAAGGCTGCAATTGACGACTAGATGCATCGCCTTTACCCTCCACAGTGGTCTCAAGTTCAAACTAATAAAATAAATAATAAAGGTGACAATACGAAAGTTTGGCATCATATTTTAGCTGACATATATGAATGCGCAAATATTGCATTACATATAAAAATCTTCCAAATTAACAGAAGTTCCTAGCTAGACAAACCATGCTATACAGAAACATGTTATCTAATACGGCCAAATAAAATTGGAGGTTTCGCGAATTCCAACTGAAAGACAAATAGCTATGGGGACTAGAAAAGATAGAATAGTCCTAAAAAGCCATATATAAAAAAAATATCTTGTTTAAAAATAAAGAGGCAATTCCATCCAAGCCACCAAGGTAGACCACCGATTTCACGCATATCTACAGAAACAAAAACATAACATTTGGGCCCCTCTATTAAAACTTTTTTCCATGTGTCCTTTTTGACTAATTCCATTAAATTTTACCATAAAGTTGCTATTTTAATAAATTAAAAATATATATTTAAGTATTGAAAATTGCTATTGTACTCTTGGTTATGTAAAAGAAGGAAAAGTTAAGGTTATAATAGCAATTGTAAATACTTAAACATTTTTTCAATACGCAAATACATATTTTTAATTTTTTTAAAATAACAACTTAATAGTCAAACTTAAAGATTCCATTAAAAAGGACCCGCGTGGAAAACAATTTGGGCACGTTTTCATTTTTGTGGATCCACGTAAAATCGAAGATCTACCTCAAGGGCTCAAATGGAATTACCCAAAAAAACTCACACTATAAACATATTTTAAGGATGTTTGAAGTTATTTTATGATAGAGAAAGAGAGATATAAAATAAAGTTATTTTATTATTAAAAATTGTGTGACATGAAATAAAGTTTTTTTTAAATATTGAGATTTGTATTAGATGAGGATGCTAAGGTGGATGTGTGGATATACACGAAAGGATAGAATGAGAAATGAATATATCCGAAAGAAAATTGGTGTTGCACCAATTGAGGATAAACTTAGAGAAAGTCGGCTTAAACGGTTTGGACATCTAAATCGTGAGCAGATTGAAGCTCAAGTTAGAAAAATTGAGTTATTGGATTTTGCCCATGTACAAAGAGGAAGAGGGAGACCAAAGAAGACATGACAAAAAACTATAAGGAGTGATCTTAGTTACTTAAACTTAAATAAGAATTTGGTAACTGATAGAGCACAATGAAAACAAAGGATTCATGTAGCCGACCCCACCTAGTGGGATTAAGGCTTGATTGTTGTTGTTATTGTTGTTGTTGAGATTTGTATTAGATGTAAAATAAAGTTGATTTTTAATATTTAAATTTGAGTATAATATAAAATATTAATGGAAGCATTTTTAGAAAAGTTTTGAGGTTTTTAAAACCCTAACCAAACAAGACCTTAAATAGGATATAGTCAAGATTGTTCTCAAAACTTTTACTTACCAAAGAATACTTGTATAGATTCTTGGCTAAAAAACTTGCTCTTAGAGGCATACACAAACAAATCTAAGCTAAGATCCAAGCAAGCTTGATAAAAGAGCATGCCGATTGCGCATTCTCACACATTTAGAATCTACTCATCTACAAATTTTCACTGTACAAAATTCACACCTGCATATTCTCAGAATCAAACCCAACACCTATGCGTCTAAGTGAATGCAATAGCCATTGTGCAAAAAGAACCACATTTGGCATAAAAATTAAAATTAACCATTCTAAAATCCAATTAAAAAATCTGAAAAAACAATCATATGAATAGAAAGCTTCCTAGGGATTCTAATCCTGTACCAGAGAAGATTTTGGAGTAGCAAGGAATTAAACTAAGCAGACCCAACAGAACTACCCTGCAGTAAATTTGGCTCTTTATTTTCACGTCAAATATGCTTTTAATTCAAATATATGTACTGGGTGTCAAACTGAAATTTTATACCTTGTGACAAAATAGGCAACACGATATCCTAAGCATGTTATGATACAGGACCTTCCTCACTTCCTCACATTCCATTCTCCCTTATATAACCTTCTAGTATAAAGATAAAAGTACAGGGTCACTATGAATACCTTTTCATTGTGTGTTCCCAGAATGGAATCAATATGAGCGATAACAAGTTTCAACAAGAAGGGTTCTTCAAGTTCAATCCTACAGCATGGCCCATGAGCATAAACTTACAAAATAACCTTTGCATAAATAGAAATACATTATATACAGGACAAATCATTGAAAATGCCCAGACTGGTCTTCTATATCTTCGGAAATAAACTTTTCTAGTGCATAGATGTATTCTCATGACTTGCACTCTAATCAACCTTCTGGAATCTTCATTTTACTGAAATCAAACTAGTTTGTGTTTCAAAAAATCAACCTAGTTCTTTTTATTAACTAGGGTGAAAATAGGGCAACAAGAACTCATTACAAAATGAGTTTTCTTTTCATGGTACAAAAATGCACATAATCATCACAAACTACAAATTTACATGCATTTCAAGACTTATTAGAATCATGAATTATGTAAACCATAATTGAACCAATGAGATATTAAAATTGAAAAAGACTATCCCTTAATATACGACAGCAACTATGATGGAATCCCTCAATCTATACTGGAACATTGATTCTTGGATAGAAGAGAAACATGTGTGTACAGCCCATGGCCATGAAAATACCAACTGTTGAACCTGGAGGGACTTGCCACCATCTTGCAGAGTTTCATGCATGTATTAATTTGATTCTACACTCAACATAAGCCCACCCTTCCAAATGTCATATGTCTAAATTCAACCTCAATTTCAATAAGCAAGTATACTGTTTCATCATACAATATAGATCCACTACAAATCTGACAAGAATCATTCAATTCAAATAAGGAACAGTCATTATCCCGTATAAGCTCAATTCACACTTTCATCCATCAGAATTTCACTGATACTAATAAAAATGCACATAACAAATAGGGATCATACAATCAGCTCATTCAACGTGAAAACCTAATGTATTCCAACAACTCCCAAACGTTCTTCTGGTTCTTTTGCTTGTACTGACTTTCGGTTTGTTCTTTGGAAAAATAAAGTACTATAAAAATGCTTAAACGGGACCTTAGTATCGATGGCCTTAAAGACGACACCGTACGTGCCCTCCCCGAGCAGCTCCCGCTTAAGATAACGGTCGGCGACGAGCTTCGACTGCGCAAGTTCCTCTTCCACCACGGAGGAGATCGCCGTCATTTCTTCGATATCTAGGAGAAACGGCAGCGTCGACAGATTCCTTTGGCTTCTTTTTCGTCTAGCTCGAAGCCTCCGCAGATTACGCAGGGGTTGTCGTACAAGAGCCAACCCTATAGGCGAAAAGACAGAAAACGCAGCGGCTGCAAGAATGAGAGAAAGGGAGACGTATTCTGCCACTATTCTTCCTCCCTATCTCCACTCCAACGGCAACAGAGCTTCTTCTCCGATTCAGACGGCCTTCTGCCCTACGATTTTCCGCACTGTCATCGTCTATGAGCGGAGTCAAGTCTTCATGAGATTCCCCCTGCTTCGGGCGGCGGAAACCCAAGCAGAGGAAGATGGCATGTGCCCTTTCTTTAGCGAAAACATGAAAATTTGCATTCCAACATTCTTTGTCAAATATTTGTTAAGACTGCAAATATTTGTTAAGTCGATGATTAAAATAAAAATTGAGTGCAAATTTTAACTCTATTGTATTTATGAATTGATTCATTATATATTAAAATATTTTAATTAAATTATTATTATTATATAATTATCATATTACAAATTAATAATTTTATTGAATATTTATATTTAGAAATAAATTTATTATATATTAAAATATTTTAACTGAATATTAATAATTACATATAATAATGCATTTTAATTGAATATTTACATCTAAAGATTAATTCATTACATACTAAATATCTCAAATATCATCTGTAAAGATATTTTAATTGAACATATCATAGTATTCTAATTGAATACTCGCAATTATATAATCATTCGATGATTTATTCATGTCTATCAAATGAATACTTTTATTCATTACTGTTTGTGCGAAAAACTCAAAGCCATTCATGTGACAGCAATTGCAACTATCCAAATCACCGCTAAGCCAAGCCAATCGACCCATGGAGTATGGACCAAGAAAAGCAGCGTCTTACCATGAGTGCAATTAATAGCAAAAGCTCGTGTCCCGTATTTCCTCCATTCGCACGTGTGGGGCCCAGCCAGCTATCTCAGAACAACACGATCGCCTACCCTCTTGCCATACTCTTCTATGCTGCCAATATTTTATACCAAAATAAATTATAGAACTATCATAAAAGAGAAATTCATTATTATTCAAATTAATACTTATATTTATGTATAAGCAAAATCCTAATACATATTAATAATCACCCTTTAGATTATCAAAAATAACATGCGTATCTGATCCAAGTGGATCCATCTAATAAGCATATAAATCATATGAATATAAAACAATTAACATCCAATTAATGTTAGAAAGTAATTATAACTTATATAATAAAAAAAGTTTAATAATAGTTACCCGCTTGTAAAGGGAATAATAACTACTGATCTTTTTTTTTTTTTTTTAACTACTGATCTTTTACTAGCATTCATTATTCGATTGCTAAGTAGTGTCATCTATTTATTTCTAGTAACATATGATGAAATATGTTGTGAATCTAAAAACACGTATTTGTTAACTATTATATTATATTTCTTTAATTGATCAAACAAAAAACTACATTTTAAAAAAATAAGATAAATATTAGTAGTTTGTACTTATCTAACTTAATGAATTTATACTTTTTATATAATATATTTTTACCCAAAATACTAATTATGGTAGCACCAATTTTTTTCATAGTTGAAAATTTTGTAATTTCTGTTTAATTAAAAAGTAATTATTGCATGTGTCCAAATAATCCATCAAGCAAAATAATAGATATCAAATTTGATGAAATCATAATGAAACAAGCTTGTTTGAGTAACCTAATTGCATAAAGTAGACAGCTATTCTCTTGTTTCCCTATATTCAATTAAAAAATTATATTAGTATTTAAGTAATAAATAAAAATTACCAAAAATGTAGCATGTATTATACCTGCCTCCACCTGTTGTTGGTCCTCTTGAATAATCTTACTACAGTTTTTCATTTTTTCTTATTGATCGTTGTATGTTACACATAAATATTATCAAAAAATTCAAAATTTAAAATTTAATTGATGACATTAAACTTTGATCATACTTGATTATCATGAATAATAAGAGAAATTTGTCAAGAAATAATAAATCTAAATGCTTCTTCAATTGCATGTGTCTCATCATCAGAAAAGAAAGAATAACTTATCCATTTATAATATGATCAATAGAGATAATATAAATACTTGGCCAAAATATGTTTTATTATGTATGGTCACGTGAGATCCACCTGAATTAATCAATGTTTCATGGGCAACAATGTTATTTGGATTCATTGGGGCAATTAAACAATGAGATCTTTAAATACATATTTAAATCGTTAGTCTACGTAACCATAATATAATAACTAATTAAGAATATACAATATTTACATAGTTTATACCTTGTGTATTGGAGAAAATAGATTAGGATTTCCTCCTATGTATGAAATGGTAGTGCTAGCTACTGGTGCAGTTATTGTATTTGGATTAACCTAATATGCATTGTCTCTCATCATCATTTCTTTTATTTCTATCAGCTCAATTCAAAGATAACTAACTTCTTTTCTCCCACAATGCTTTTTATTTATGTAAGGTCTAATTCCATTTAGACCCCTGAAGTTTACTTACTTGGACACAAAAATTCACAAATCTCAAAAATGTCATTCAGGTCTAAAAAAAATATTACATGGAACATCGTGATCTTTTCGTGACAGAATCTATTAATGTACTGTAAAAATAACAGAACTACCCTTCCTTAATAGCATGATTTAGAGTTTGATTATTCAAATTTTTTACACTGGCCATCGGTGCTTGAGGCGGTGCGCCTGCACATAGTCATAATCAATGCATATTTTGAAAATTAACAAATTAAAGAAGGGTATATTTGTTATTTTTATAATACATTAACAAATTCTATTACGGAAGGACCGCAATGTCCCATGTAATATATTTTGTGGACCTGAATAGCATGTTTTGAAATTTATAGACTTTTGTATTCAAGTAAGCAAACTTCAGGGGCCTAAATGGAATTACTTCTTTATTAAATTATCTTGTTATACAATAAATTGATGACTAAATTCTAATAGTTCGTTTAAATTCATTGAAATAGCATCAAATAATTGTATAATTATAAATATTTTATTAAAATAACTTGATATATAAAGAATTAGTCTCAAATATGTGCATTTATTTCATTGATATAGTAAACAATAATTGTATAATTAGTAATATTCAACAAACTTTTATTGATATTATTAAATCAAATACAAAAACAATATATTTAGTTGAAATATATCAATAAACTATATATTAGTTGCATTTACTTGATTTTTAACATACTACTCTGATTACACACCTAATGTTTGCTATAATGATGTATTTCAATCGCAAATTGATATTTGGCGATCTATTACGGACATTTAATTGCGTTGTAATGTAATACCTATAATTACACATCTATTTATCAGTATATCGATCAATTTTAAGAAAAGAGGCTCTTTTAGAGTTTAATTTATGACATATCAGTGAATTTGAGTTGAATAATAATGTTTTTGCAGCTATTTATTGCATTACGTTGAATTCAAGAGGAGTACAAATATTAGAGTATGATGCATTGCATAATAAGTTCTTTTAATTGAATAAAAGCAATTGTGTGTGTATTTAATTAGCTTTTATTATATTTGAAGAGAATATATGCAATTTGACTTTAATCTTGTCTATATAAATATCATTTAACATAATACTCTGATTACACACCTAATATTTGCTATAATGATATATTTTAATCGAAAATTGATATTTGACGATCTATTACGGATATTTGATTTCGTTTTAGTGTAATACCTATAATTACACATCTATTTGTCAGTATATTGATCAATTTTAAGACAATAGGCTCTTTTAGGGTCTGATTTATGACGTATCAATGAATTTGAGTTAAATAGTGATGTTTTTGCTGCTATTCATTTCATTATGTTGAATTCAAGTGTAGTACAAGCATTTAGAGTATGATTCATTGCATAATAAGTTATTTTAACTGAATAAAAGTAATTGTGTGTGTTTTCAATTAGTTTTTATTGTATTTGAAGAGAATATATGCAATTTGACTTTAATCTTGTCTATATGATGGCTTTTTAACATAATAATCTGATTACACACCTAATATTTGCTATAATGACATATTTCAATCGCAAATTGATATTTGGCGATCTATTACGAACATTTAATTGCGTTGTATTGTAATACCTATAATTACATATCTATTTATCAGTATATTGATCAATTTTAGGAAAAGATCCTCTTTTAGGGTCTAATTTATGACAAATCAGTGAATTTGAGTTGAATAATAATATTTTTGCAGCTATTTATTGCATTACGTTGAATTTAAGTGGAGTACAAATATTTAGAGTATGATGCATTGTATAATAAGTTCTTTTAATTGAATAAAACCAATTGTGTGTGTATTCAATTAGTTTTTATTGTATTTGAAGAGAATATATGCAATTTGACTTTAATCTTATCTATATGAAGGTTGTTTACATAATACTCTGATTACACACCTAATATTTGCTATAATGACGTATTTCAATCGAAAATTGATATTTGATGATCTATTATGAATATTTGATTTCATTTTAGTGTAATACCTATAATTACACATCTATTTGTTAGTATATTGATCAATTTTAAGACAATAGACTCTTTTAGTGTCTGATTTATGACGTATCAATGAATTTGAGTTGAATAGTGATATTTTGCCGCTATTCATTTCATTATGTTGAATTTAAGTGGAGTACAAGCCTTTAGAGTATGATTCATTGCATAATAAGTTATTTTAACTAAATAAAAGCAATTGTGTGTGTATTTAATTAGTTTTTATTATATTTGAAGAGAATATATGCAATTTGACTTTAAGCTTATCTATATGAAGGTTTTTTAATATAATACTTTGATTACACACCTAAAATTTGCTATAATGATATATTTTAACCGAAAATAGATATTTGACGATCTATTTCAGACATTAGATTGCGTTGTAATGTAATACCGATAATTTTACATCTATTTATCAGTATATCGATCAATTTTAAGAGAATAGGCTCTTTTAGGGTCTGATTTATGACATATCAATGAATTTGTGTTGAATAGTGATGTTTTTGCTGCTATTCATTGTATTATGTTGAATTTAAATGGAATACAAGCATTTAGAGTATGATTCATTGCATAATAAGTTATTTTAACTAAATAAAAGCAATTGTATGTGTATTCAATTAGTTTTTATTGTATTTGAAGAGAATATATGCAGTTTGATTTTAAGCTTGTATATATGAAGGTTTTTTAACATAATACTTTGATTACACACCTATAGTTTGCTATAATGACGTATTTCAATTGAAAATAGATATTTGGCGATCTATTACGGATATTTGATTCGTTGTAATGTAATACCAATAATTACACATCTATTTGTCAGTATATCGATCAAGTTTAAAAAAAGAGACGCTCTTTTAGAGTCTAATTTATGACATATCAGTGAATTTGAGTTGAATAGTGATGTTTTTGCAGCTATTCATTGCATTACGTTTACATCAAGTGGAGCACATGCATTTAAAGTACGATTCATTGCATAATTAGTTATTTTAAATGAATAAAAGCAATTGTGTGTGTATTCAATTAGTTTTATTGTATTTAAAGAGAATATATGCAATTTGACTTTAATCTTATTTATATGAAGGTTTTTTGCCATAATACTCTGATTACACACCTAATATTTGCTATATTGATGTATTTTAATCGAAAATTGATATTTGGCGATCTATTAGTGGAATTTGATTGCGTTTTAATGTAATGCCAATAATTACACATCTATTTGTCATTATATCGATCAATGTTGTGAGAATAGGCTCTTTTAGGGTCTGATTTTTAAATATCAATGAATTTAAGTTGAATAGTGATGTTTTTGCAGCTATTTATTGCATTATGTTGAATTCAAGTGGAATATAAGTATTTAGAGTACGATTCATTGCATAATAAGTTATTTTAACTGAATAAAAGTAATTGTGTGTGTTTTAAATTAGTTTTTATTGTATTTGAAGTGAATATATGCAATTTGACTTTAATCTTGTCTATATGATGGTTTTTAATATAATACGCCGATTACACACCTAATATTTGCTACAATGACATATTTCAATCGAAAATTGATATTTGGCGATCTATTACGGACATTTGATTGCATTGTAATGTAATAACTATAATTACACTTCTATTTGTCAGTATATCGATTAATTTTAAGAAAAGAAGCTCTTTTAGGGTCTAATTTAGGATATATTAATGAATTTGAGTTAAATAGTAATGTTTTTGCACCTACTTATTTCATTACGTTGAATTTAAGTAGAGTACAAATATTTAGAGTATGATGCATTTCTTAATAAGTTCTTTTAACTGAATAAAAGTGTGTTTATTCAATTAGTGTTTATTGTATTTGAAAAGAATATCTGCAATTTGACTTTGATTTTTTTTCTATATCAAGGTTTTTTGACATAATACTCTGATTACACACCTAATATTTGCTATATTAATGTATTTCAATCGAAAATTGATATTTAACGATCTGTTAGGGGCTTTTAATTGCTTTTTAATGTAATACATACAATTACATATCTATTTGTCAGTATATCAATCAATTTTAAAAGAATAGGCTCTTTTAGGGTCTGATTTATAACATATCAGTGAATTTGAGTTGAATAGTGATGTTTTTGCAGCTATTCATTATATTACGTAGAATTCAAGTGGAGTACAAATATTTAGAGTATGATGCATTGCATAATAAGTTCTTTTAACTGAATAAAAGCAATTGTGTGTGTATTCAATTAGTTTTTTTTGTATTTGAAGAGAATATATGCAATTTGACTTTAATCTTGTCTATATGAATGTTGTTTAACATAATACTCTGATTATACACCTAATATTATTATAATGACGTATTTCAGTCTAAAATTAATATTTGGCGGTCTATTACGGACATTTGATTGCATTTTAGTGTAATACCTATAATTACACATCTATTTATCAATATATTAATCAAATTTAAGACAATAGGCTCTTTTAAGGTCTTATTTATGATATATCAATAAATTTGAGTTGAATAGTGATGTTTTTGCAGTTATTCATCGTATTACGTTGAATTCAAGTAGAGTACAAATATTTAAAGTATGATTCATTGCATAATAAGTTATTTTAATAGAATAAAAGCAATTGTTTGTCTATTCAATTAGTTTTTGTTGTATTTGAAGAAAATATATGCAATTTGACTTTAATCTTATCTATATGAAGGTTGTTTAACATAATATTCTGATTACACACCTAATATTTGCTATAATAATGTATTTCAATCGAAAATTGATATTTGACGATCTATTACGGATATTTGATTGCGTTTTAGTGTAATACCTATAATTAAACATCTATTTGTCAGTATATCGATCAATTTTAAGAGAATAAGCTCTTTTAGAATCTGATTTATGACATATCAATAAATTTGAGTTGAATAGTGATGTTTTTACATCTATTCGTTGCATTACGTTGAATTCATGTGGAGTACAAGTATTTAAAGTACAATTCATTGCATAATAAGTTATTTTAACTGAATAAAAGCAATTGTTTGTCTATTCAATTAGTTTTTGTTATATTTGAAGAGAATATATGCAATTTGACTTTAATATTATCTATATGAAGTTTTTTTAATATAATACTCTGATTACACACCTAATGTTTGCTATATTGATGTATTTTAATCGAAAATTGATATTTGGCGATTTATTAGGAGGATTTGATTGGGTTTTAATGTAATACCTATAATTACACATCTATTTGTCAGTATATTGATCAATTTTAAGATAATAGGCTCTTTTTGGGTCTTATTTATATCAATGAATTTGAGTTGAATAGTGATGTTTTTGCAATTATTCATTGTATTTTGTTGAATTCAAGTGGAGTACAAGCATTTAAAGTACGATTCATTGCATAATAAGTTATTTTAATTTAATAAAAGCAATTGCTTGTCTATTCAATTATTTTTTATTGTATTTGAAGAGAATATATGCAATTTGACTTTAATCTTGTTTATATGATGGTTTTTAACATAATACTCGATTACACACCTAATATTTGCTATAATGACGTATTTCAATTGAAAATTGATATTTGGCGATCTATTAGGGGCATTTGATTGCGTTTTAATGTAATACCTATAATTATACATCTATTTGTAAGTATATCGATTAATTTTAAGAGAACATGCTCTTTTAGGGTCTGATTTATGACATATCAATGAATTTGAGTTGAAGAGCGATGTTTTTGCCGCTATTTATTGCATTATATTGAATTCAAGTGGAGTACATGCATTTAGAATATGATTCATTGCATAATAAGTTATTTTAACTAACTAAAGCAATTGTGTGTGTATTCAATAAGTTTTTATTGTATTTGAAGAGAATATATGCAATTTGTCTTTAATATTGTCTATATGAAGGTTGTTTAACATAATACTTTGATTATACACCTAATGTTTGCTACATTGATGTATTTTATTTAAAAATTAATATGTGGCAATCTATTAGGGGATTTGATTTGTTTTAATGTAATACCTATAATTACACATTTATTTATCATTATATCGATCAATGTTAAGAGAATAGGCTCTTTTAGGGTCTGATTTTTGATATATCTATGAATTTAAGTTGAATAGTGATGTTTTAGTGGCTATTCAATGCATTTTGTGTATTTAAGTTAAATAGTGGCTGTTTTTGCGGCTATTCATTGTAATACGTTGAATTCAAGTGGAGTACAAACATTTTGAGTATGATGCAATGCATAATAAGTTTTTTTAACTGAATAAAAGCAATTGTGTATGTATTCAATTAGTTTTTATTATATATGAAGAGAACATATATGCAATTTGATTTTAATCTTGTCTATTTGAATGTTGTTTAACATAATACTCTGATTATACACCTAATGTTTGCTATATTGATTTATTTTAATAAAAAATTAATATTTGGCCATCTATTAGGGGCGTTTGATTGCGTTTTAATGTAATACCTATAATTACACATCTATTTATCACTATATCAATCAATTTTAAGAGAACAGTCTTTTTGGTTCCGATTTATGATTTCAATGAATTTGTGTTGAATAGTTTTTTGCCGCTATTCATTGTATTATGTTGAATTCAAATGGAATACAAGCATTTAGAGTATGATTCATTGCATAATAAGTTATTTTAACTGACTAAAAGCAATTTTGTGTGTATTCAATTAGTTTTTATTTTATTTAAAGATAATATATGCAATTCGACTTTAATCTTGTCTATATGAAGGATTTTTAACATAATACTTTGATTACACACCTAAAGTTTGCTATAATGATGTATTTTATTTAAAAATTGATATTTGGTGATCTATTACGGACATTAGATTGCGTTGTAATGTAATACCTATAATTATACTTCTATTTGTTCGTATATCGATCAATTTTAAGAGAATAGACTCTTTTAGGGTTTGAAATATGACATATTAATGAATTTGAGTTGAATTGTGATGTTTTTACTATTCATTGCATTACGTTGAATTCAAGTGGAGTACAAGCATTTAAAGTATGATTTATTGCATAATTAGTTATCTTAAATGAATAAAACCAATTGTTTGTGTATTCAATTAGTTTTTATTGTATTTAAAGATAATATATGCAATTTGACTTTAATCTTGTCTATATGAAGGTTGTTTAACATAATACTCTGATTACACACCTTATGTTTGTTATATTGATGTATTTTAATCGAAAATTGATATTTGGCGATCTATTAGGGGGATTTAATTGCGTTTTAATGCAATACGAATAATCACACATCTATTTGTCATTATATGGATCAATGTTAAGAGAATAGGCACTTTTTTTAGGGTCTCATTTTTGACATATCAATGAATTTGAGTTGAATTGTGATGTTTTTGCAGTTATTATTGCATTACGTTGAATTCAAGTGGAGTACAAGCATTTAAAGTACGATTCATTGCATAATTAGTTATCTTAAATGAATAAAAGTAATTGTTTGTGTATTCAATTAGTTTTTATTGTATTTAAAGATAATACATACAATTTGACTTTAATCTTGTCTATATGAAGGTTTTTTATCATAATACTTTGATTACACACCTAATGTTTGCTATAATGACGTATTTCAATCGAAAATTGATATTTGGCGATCTATTAGAGACATTGGATTGTGTTTTAGTGTAATACCTATAATTACACATCTATTTATCAATATATCGATCAATTTTAAGAGAACAGGTTCTTTTAGGGTCTGATTTATGACATATCAATGAATTTGAGTTGAAGAGCGATGTTTTTGCCGCTATTCATTGCATTATGTTGAATTCAAGTGGAGTGCATGCATTTAGAATATGATGCATTGCATAATAAGTTATTTTAACTCACTAAAAGCAATTGTGTGTGTATTTAATTAATTTTTATTGTATTTGAACAAAATATATGCAATTTGACTTTAATCTTGTCTATATGAAGGTTGTTTTACATAATACTCTGATTACACACCAAATGTTTGCTAAATTGATGTATTTTAATAAAAAATTACTATATGGCGATCTACTAGGGGCATTTGATTGCGTTGTAATGTAATACCTCTAATTACAGATCTATTTGTCACAGTATCAATCAATTTTAAGAGAACAGGCTCTTTTAGTATCTGATTTATGACATATCAATGAATTTGAGTTGAATAGTGATGTTTTTGCCACTATTCATTGCATTATGTTGAATTCAAGTAGACTACAAGTATTTAGAGTATGATTCATTGCATAATAAGTTATTTTAACGGACTAAAAGCAATTGTGTGTGTCTTCAATTTATTTTTATTGTATTTGAAGTGAATATATGCAATTTGACTTTAATCTTGTTTATATGAAGGTTTTTTAACATAATACTCTGATTACACTCCTAATGTTTGCTATAATGACGTATTTTAATCGAAATTTGATATTTGGTGATCTATTACCTACCTTTGATTGTGTTTTAATGTAATACCTATAATTACTCATCTATTTATCAGTATATCGATTAATTTTAAGAGAATAGGCTCTTTTAGGGTTTGATTTGTGACATATCATTGAATTTGAGTTGAATAGTGATGCTTTGCAGCTATTCATTGCATTACGTTGAATTCAAGTCGAGTACAAGCATTTAAAGCACGATTCATTGCATAATAAGTTATTTTAACAGAATAAAAGCAGTTGTGTGTGTGTTCAATTAATTTTTGTTGTATTTGAACATAATATTTGCAATGTGACTTTAATTTTGTCTATATAATAATTTTTTAACATAATACTCTGATTACACAACTAATGTTTGCTATAATGAATTGTTTCAATCGAAAATTGATATTTGGCGAACAGTTACAGACATTTGATTGCATTTTAATGTAATACGTATAATTACACATCTATTTATCATTATATCAATCAATTTTAAGACAATAGGCTTTTTTAGGGTCTGATTTATAATATATCAACAAATTTCAGTTGAATAGTGATGTTTTTGCAGCTATTCATTTCATTATTTTGAATTCAAGTGGAGTACAAGCATTTAGAGTACGATTCATTTCATAATAAGTTATTTTAACTGAATAAAAGTAATTGTGTGTGTATTCAATTAGTTCTTATTGTATTTGAAGAGAATATAGGTAATTTGACTTTAATCTTGTCTATATGATGGTTTTTTAACATAATACCCCGATTACACACCTACAGTTTGCTATAATGATGCATTTCAAACGAAAATTGATATTTGACGATCTATTACGGACATTTGATTGCGTTGTAATGTAATACCTATAATTACACATCTATTTGTCAGTATATCGATAAATTTTAGGAAAAAAAGCTCTTTTATGGTCTGATTCATGACATATTAGTGAATTTGAGTTAAATAGTGATGTTTTCACAGCTCTTCATTGCATTTCGTTGAATTCAAGTGGAATACAAATATTTAGAGTATGATGAATTGCTTAATAAGTTCTTTTAACTGAATAACAGTAGTTGTGTGCATATTCAATTATTTTATATTATATTTGAAGAGAATATATATAATTTAACTTTAATCTTATCTATATGATGATTGTTTAACATAATACTCTGATTACACACCTAATGTTTGCTATATTGATATATTTTAATCGAAAATTTATTTTTGGCGATCTATTAGGGGGATTTGATTGCGTTTTAATGTAATACGTATAATTGTACATCTATTTGTCGTTATATCGATCAATTTTAAGACAATAGGCTCTTTTAGGGTGTTATTTATGATATATCAACAAATTTGAGTTGAATAGTGATGTTTTTGTAGCTATTCATTGCATTACTTTGAATTCAAGTGGAGTACAAGCATTTAGAGTACGATTCATTTCATAATAAATTATTTTAACTGAATAAAAGTAATTGTGTGTGTATTCAATTAGTTTTTATTGTATTTGAAGAGAATATATGTAATTTGACTTTAATCTTGTCTATATGATGGTTTTTTAACATAATACCCCGATTACACACCTAATGTTTGCTATAATGATGTATTTCAAACGAAAATTGATATTTGACGATCTATTTTGGACATTTGATTGCGTTGTAACGTAATACCTATAATTACACATCTATTTGTCAGTATATCAATCAATTTTAAGAAAAAAAACTCTTTTATGGTCTGATTCATGACATATTAGTGAATTTGAGTTAAATAGTGATGTTTTTACAGCTATTCATTGCATTACGTTGAATTCAAGTGGAGTACAAATATTTAGAGTATGATGAATTACTTAATAAGTTCTTTTAACTGAATAAAAGTAGTTGTGTGTATATTCAATTAGTTTTTATTATATTTGAAGAGAATATATGTAATTTGACTTTAATCTTATCTATATGATGATTGTTTAACGTAATACTCTGATTACACACCTAATGTTTGCTATATTGATATATTTTAATCGAAAATTTATTTTTGGCAATCTATTAGGGGGATTTGAATGCGTTTTAATGTAATACGTATAATTACACATCTATTTGTCAGTATATCGATCAACGGTACGAGAACAAGCACTTTTAGTGTTTGATTTATGATATATCAATGAATTTTAGTTGAATAGTGATGTTTTTGCCGCTATTCATTGCATTATGTTGAATTCAAGAGGAGTACAAGTATTTAGAGTATGATTCAATGTATAATAAGATATTTTAATTAAATAAAAGCAATTGTAAGTGTATTCAATTAGTTTTTATTTTATTTGAAGAGAATATATGCAATTTGACTTTAATCTTGTATATATGAAGATTTTGTAACATAATACTCTGATTACATACCTAATGTTTGCTATAATGACGTATTTCAATCGAAAATTGATATTTGGTGATCTATTATGGACATTTGATTGTGTTTTATTGTAATATCTATAATTGCACATCTATTAATCAGTATATTAATTTTAAGAGAATAGGCTCTTTTAAGGTCTGATTTATGACAAATCAATGAATTTTAGTTGAATAGTGATGTTTTTGCAGCTATTCATTGTATTATGTTAAATTCAAATGGAGTACAAGCATTTTAAGTACGATTCATTGCATAATAAGTTATTTTAACTGAATAAAAGCAATTGTTTGCGTATTCAATTAGTTTTTGTTGTATTTGAAGAGAACATATGTAATTCGACTTTAATCTTGTCTATATGAAGGTTTTTTAATATAATACTTTGATTACACACCTAAAGTTTGCTATAATGATGTATTCAATCAAAAATAGATATTTGGCGATCTATTACGGATATTTGATTTGTTGTAATGTAATACCTATAATTACACATCTATTTGTCTGTATATCGATAAAGTTTAAGAGAATAGGCTCTTTTAGGGTCTTATTTATATGTCATCAATGAATTTGAGTTGAATAGTGATGCTTTGCAGCTATTCATTGCAGTACGTTGAATTCAAGTGGAGTATAAGCATTTAAAGTACGATTCATTGCATAATAAGTTATTGTAACTGACTAAAAGCAATTGTGTGTGTATTCAATTAGTTTTTATTGTATTTGAATATAATATATGCAATGTGACTTTTATTTTATCTATATGAAGGTTTTTTAACATAATACTCTAAATATACACCTAATATTTGCTATAATGACGTATTTCAATCGAAAATTGATATTTGGCGATCAGTTACAGACATTTGATTGCATTTTAATGTAATACCTATAATTACAAATCTATTTGTCACTTTATTGATTAATTTTAAGAGAATAAGCGCTTTTCGGGTCTGATTTATGACATATCAATGAATTTGAGTTGAATAGTAATATTTTTGTAGCTATTCATTTTATTATGTTGAGTTCTTCTGGAGTACAAGCATTTAGAGTATAATTCATTACATAATAAGTTATTTTAACTGAATAAAAGCAATTATGTGTGAATTCAATTAGTTTTTTTTGTATTTGAAGAGAATATATATGCAATTTGACTTTAATATTATCTATATGAAGATTGTTTAATATAATACTCTGATTACACAACTAATATTCTCTATATTGATGTATTTTAATCGAAAATTAATATTTGGCGATATATTAACGGTATTTGACTTCGTTTTAATGTAATAACTATAATTACACATCTATTTATTAGTATATCGATCAATTTTAAGAGAACAGACTCTTTTAGGGCCTAATTTATAACATATCAATGAAATTTGAGTTGAATAGTGATGCTTTGCAGCTATTCATTGCATTACGTTGAATTCAAAAGAAATATAAGCATTTAAAGTACGATTTATTGCATAATAAGTTATTTTAACTGAGTAAAAGCAATTGTGTGTGTTTTTAATTAGGATTTATTGTATTTGAACATAATATCTATGCAATTTGATTTTAATCTTATCTAAATGAAGGTTTTTTAACGTAATACTCTGATTACACACCTAATGTTTGTTATATTAATGTATTTTAATCGCAAATTAATATTTGGCGATCTATTAGGGGCATTTGATTTTGTTTTAATGTAATACCAATAATTACACATCTATTTATCACTATATTGATAAATTTTAAAAGAATAGGCTCTTTTAGGGTCTGATTTATGACATATCAATGAATTTTAGTTAAATAGTAATGTTTTTGTAGCTATTCTTTGCATTATTTTAAATTCAAGTGGAGTACAAGCATTTAAAGTACGATTAATTGCGTAATAAGTTATTTTAACTGAATAAAAGTAATTATGTGTATTCAATTAGTTTTTATTATATTTAAAGAGAATATATGCAAATTGACATTAATCTTATCTATATGAAGGTTTTTAACATAATACTCTGATTACACACCTAATGTTATCTATATTGATGTATTTTAATCGAAAATTGATATTTGGCGATCTATTAGGGGCATTTGATTGCGTTTTAATGTAATACCAATAGTTACACATCTATTTATCACTATATCAATTAATTTTAAGAGAATAGGCTCTTTTAGAGTCTGATTTATGATATATCAATAAATTTGAGTTGAATAGTGATGTTTTTGCGGCTATTCATTGTATTATGTTGAATTCATGTGGAGTATAAATATTTAGCGTATGATGCATTGCGTAATATGTTCTTTTAACTGAATAAAAGTAATTGTATATGTATTCAATTAGTTTTTATTATATTTGAAGAGAATATATGTGCAATTTGACTTTAATATTATCTATATGAAGGTTTTTTAACATAATACTCTGATTACACACCTAATATTTACTATATTGATGTATTTTAATCGAAAATTGATATTTGGCAATCTATTTGGGGCATTTGATTGCGTTTAATGTAATACCTATAATTACACATCTATTTATCACTATATCGATCAATTTTAAGAGAACAGTCTCTTTTAGGTTCCGATTTATGATTTCAATGAATTTGTGTTGAATAGTGATGTTTTTGCCGCTATTCATTGCATTATGTTGAATTCAAATGAATTATAAGCATTTAGAGTATGATTGATTGCATAATAAGTTATTTTAACTGACTAAAAGCAATTGTGTGTGTATTCAATTAGTTTTTATTGTATTTGAAGAGAATATATGCAATGTGATTTTAATCTTATTTATATGGAGGTTTTTTAAAATAATACTCTGATTACACACGTAATGTTTGCTATAATGACGTATTTTAATCAAAAATTTATATTTGGCGATTTATTACGGACATTTAATTGCTTTTTAGTGTAATACCTATAATTACACGTTTATTTATCAGTATATTGATTAATTTTAAGAGAATAGGCTATTTTAGCGTCTGATTTATGACATATCAATGAATTTGAGTTGAATAGTGATGTTTTTGCAGCTATTCATTGCATTATGTTAAATTCAAATGGAGTACAAGCATTTAAAGTACGATTCATTGCATAATAAGTTATTTTAACTGAATAAAAGCAATTGTTTGTGTATTCAATTAGTTTTTATTATATTTGAAGAGAATATATGCAATTCGACTTTAATCTTGTCTATATGAAGGTTTATTAACATAATACTCTGATTACACACCTAATATTTGCTATAATGATATTTTTTAATCGAAAATTGATATTTGACGATCTATTAGGGGGATTTGATTGCGTTTTAATGTAATACCTATAATTACATATGTATTTGTCATTATATCCATCAATGTTAAGAGAATAGGCTCTTTTAGAGTCTGATTTATGACATATCAATAAATTTAAGTTGAATAGTGATATTTTTGCGGCTATTCATTGTATTATGTTAAATTCAAGTGGAGTACAAAATATTTAGAGTATGATACATTGCATAATAAGTACTTTTAACTGAATAAAAGCAATTGTGTGTGTATTCAATTAGTTTTTATTGTATTTGTTAAACCCTTTGATTTTAATGACCACAATTAATTTAGTTGTTTTAAACTAATCCTCTTGTTTAGTGTGTTAACAGGTTGCATTATTTCATTTGAGGATTTAGTCTCAATTAAAGTCCAGAGAAAAGCAGGATCTCACTGAATTTTGTTATCTACTTTTTTGGGATAATTATGTGAGCATGTGCATTTTTGCCAATATTTTTACTTGAGTTTTTCCTTTTGATTTTCTAGTTAAGAAAACCTTATTTTCTTTCGTATTTATCGTGTATGGTTGTTTAAGCAAAAATCTCTTCAACCTATTCATGTTAAGTAATTTGAATTGAGAGTGTAGCTCACTCAATCTTTTTATTTGAGTTTGAAGATTAACTCAAAACTCAATACTTATCATATATTAGGTTAAAAGTTGGTTTAGCTTAATACAATCTCATATCTATGATAGATGCCTACATGGTCATTAATTATTCTTCTTTTTTTATATATGGCAACACATAACCTATTGGTTAATACCCATGTATTTTCCAAAAGGTTACATAAGCTACATCAATCCAAATCAAGAGCCATCATTCATTTTCCTTGTAACTTGGGTTTTGTTTCTCCCATGATTTCTTAGCTTGTGTTTTGATTTCTTGCAGCTTATCGTTTTTCTTTAAAGGCCTGATTTGTTTTGTGATGGCCACCATGTTAAAATATTGAGGCGTGCTTCTATTATTATCTTTTTTATTCTTAAACCACTTGGCTTTGTCTCTTTGTGTTGGCTAAGTACAATAAGCCTACAATCACAAAGGACAAAAAGGGTTGTTTGCTTCTCTCTCTTTCCAACGGAAATATTTCTGCATCCTTTTAAGCCTATGCGATTTTTTCTGCATTAATCAATTCTCTCTAACACTGTTTTTGATTCTGCACACTCTGTTTTTGGAGAACAGACTCACCTTCTCCTCTCAAGCTCTCACTCGGTTTTTGCTCTCCCAAAGCCATAATTGCAAAACATTTGAAGGAGATTTCAAAGAAGGAGATTGTGGTGTTTCTTAAGTGGAAAGAAGTTGAAATTTTCCTGGTTCTGTTTTATTTCATGCTTCAGAAATTATACTGCTGCTGTTTTTGTTTTGGTTTGCCATGAATCTCATTTCTCAAGCTGCTACTTCTTGTGATTCACTAAAACTCTATTTTTCTTTTTGTTCTTCCTGTTGAAGACTCATATTAGGTGATTCTTCTTTATTCTCTCAAATTATTTTGCTCACTGTTTTTACATTAGCTTTCTCAGAATTATTCAAGTAGACCCTTGGCTAATTTGCAGGTGCATAGAGTGCCTCATTGTAATATTAATTCGTGTACATGCATTGTAATTTAAGCTAGCTAGTCTAGCAAAATCTTTCCTTCCTTTTTCTATCTCCCTAGTGGAGGATTGTAGGTTTGCTCAGCTTTGGTTCCTGCAAAAAGCTGTAGGATTGAAGGCTTGCTTGGCTTTGGTTCCTTGAAAAAGCCATAGGGTTGTATTGGGTTTGTTCGGCTCCCATAAAAAACCGGGGTTATAGTGACATTCCCATTCGAGGTGCGTGGGGAGTGGATTAGGCGGAAGGCCGAACCACTATAAATCTCTTGTGCCTTTTTGTGTGATTTATTTATGCTGTTTACTCTTCTCTTTTGTTAAATACGTTATTTCTGCACTGAGTCCTATTTCTCTAATTGACCTCGCTTTCTGGCGGTGCTCTCTGTTCTATCTCTTCTGCAGTCTGATTTGCTAAATCAACCTTTCTGTATTGTTTGAATTATCTTTTAAATTTATTGTCTTAATTTAAACTTATAAATTTTATTATTCCCAATTCACCCCCCTCTTGGGAAGCCTTTGGGCCAACAGTATTTGAAGAGAATATATGTAATTTGACTTTAATCTTATCTATATAAAGGTTATTTAACATAATACTTTGATTACACACCTAATATTTGCTATATTAATGTATTTTAATCGAAAATTAATATTTGGCAATCTATTAGGGGCATTTGATTGCGTTTTAATGTAATACCTATAATTACACATCTATTTGTCATTATATCGATCAATTGTAAGAAAACAGGCTATTTTAGGGTCTGATTTATGACATATCAATGAATTTGAGTTGAATAGTGATGTTTTTGCCGCTATTCATTGCATTATATTGAATTCAAGTGGAATACAAGTATTTAGAGTATGATTCATTGCATAATAAGTTATTTTAACTGACTAAAAATAATTGTGTGTGTATTTAATTAGTTTTTATTGTATTTAAAGAGAATATATGTAATTTGACTTTAATCTTATTTATATGAAAGTTTTTTAACATAATACTCTGATTACACACCTAATGTTTGCTATAATGATGTATTTCAATCGAAAATTGATATTTGGCGATCTATTACGAACATTTGATTGCGTTTTAGTGTAATACCTATAATTACATATCTATTTGTCAGTATATATATTTCAACTAATATTTTATTGATATGACTTATGTGTTACATCAACATATTTTATGAGAATATATATAGTTAGAGTATGATTCGATACATATTAATTACTTAAAAAGAATATTGATAGTTAAATGATTATTCAAAACAAATATATTTTGAATTGAAAAGTAATAATTATATAAGTATTTATTATTATATTGATAAATTTTAGTTGAATACATATATTTATATATTATCAATATACATATTAGGTTTTAACTGATTAATGATAATTACACAACTATTTGATTATCAATATATTTGAATAGAATACTAGATGCTTAACACCAATGCATTACATCTTGAGGCATTTTAACTAAATATTGATAATTAGATAATTTATAAATATTATATCGATATATTTCAACAAAATATACATATTTAGATTCTAATTTGATATATATCTTGGTCTTTGTAATAGAATGCCAACAATTAAATAATTTTTTGATGACATATTGAATAATTTAACTAATAATATATTTTTATACATTGATTTGTAACATACTAATGAATTTAAATTGAATACTGACAATTATATAATGATTGATTGCTATATCGAAAACTTAAGCATAATACATTCCTAAATATTATCAATTAAAAAAATATATATCAAGGTATATATTTGAAATTTGATTCAATATATATCAAGGTATTTTAACTAAATATTATCAATTAAAAAAATTATTCAATGATATATGCTTTTAGAAAATAATTTGTTATACATCAATGCATTTGAACTAAATACTGATAATTATATAAAACTTTATTACTATATCAACGAATTGAAGTTCAAAACACGTATTTGGAGACCGAATTATTACATATTAACTTACTTTAACTAAATACTAGCAATTATACAATTATTCAGTAATATTATACATATTTAGATAGAATACTAGCATTTAAATATTTTTTCATTATATATTAAGGTGTTTTAACTAAATATTGACAATTACACAATTTGTATATATTACATCAATGTATTTTATAAGAATACATACATTTAGCGTATCATTTGATATATATCAAACTATTTTAACTGAGCATTAGAAATTAAATAACTATCTAATGATATATTAAATAATTTTAAATGAATATATGATTTTGGAGACCGATTTGATACATATCTAACCTGAAAATATATGTTTATAAGTATATTTAATTATTTTAACTAGATACTAGCAATTATAATATGATTTAATGATAATTCAATATATTTGAACAAAATGCTTTAGACATCATTTCATTATATATTGAGATATTTTAACTAAATACTAATAATTATATAACTTATATATGTTATATTGACATATTTCAATTAAATATATACATTTAGAGTTAAATTCAATTCATATCATGATCTTATGATTGAATGCCAGTAATTAAATAACTTTTTTATGATAAATGGAAGAATTTGAAAATTGATTTGTCACGTAATAATGAATTTGAAGTAAATATTGATTATTATATAATGATTCATTATTATATCAATAAATTTATGCTCAATATATATATTTAAATATCAGTTCTTTAATATAAAGCTATTTTAACTAAATAATAGTAGTTATATAGGTATTCGACAAAGTTTCAATATATTCAATCAAAATAATTGCATTTAAATACTCATTTATTATATATCGAGATATTTTAATATAATATTGACAATTACAGAGTTTACTTTTGTGTTATATCTACCTATTATAACTAAAATATATTTTTCTAGAGACTGATTTATTAGATATCAATATAATTAAACTAAACACTAGTAATTATAATATTATTTGTTACTATATTGAAATGTTTGGGTTGAATTCTGTTATTTATAGATTGATTCTTTATATATAATATTATTTTAACTCAATACAAATAATTATACAATTATTTCATAATATTTCAATATATTTGGACTAAATTCTAATATTTAGATACCAACTTTTGTACTTTATGGTGTTTTAACTGCATATTGATAACTACATAATTTATATATATATATTATTATCGTATTTCAACTTAAATCATATATTTTGAGTACGATTAAATATATATCAAAATATTTTAATAAAATACTAGTAAATAAAAAGCTATTTAATAATATATTGAAGAATATTAACACAATATAGGCTTTTAGAAAATAATTTGTTATATATAAATATATTTGAAGTGAATAATAATAATTAGTCAAGAATTTAATATTATATCAACAAATTTAAGCACAAAATGTATATTTAGAGACTTATTTATTATATATCAGATAACTTTAATTGAATATAGCAATTATACAATTATTTAATAATATTATAGTAAATTTAAATGAAATATTAGTATTTAAATACTAATTCATTATATATTATGGTATTTCAACTAAATATTAACAATTATATAACTTATATATATGACATCAGTATTTTTGAGAACATATACATATTTAAAGTATAATTTGATGTATAATATATTTTAATTAAATATTAGTTATTATATAATAATAATATATTTGAACAGAATATTCATTATTTATCGAGATATTTTAACTAAATAATAATAATTACATTCTTTATTTATATTATATTAATAAATTTCAATTGAATACACGCATTTAAAGTCCAATTCGATACATATCAAAGTCACATAACTGAATGCCAACAATTAAGCCTCGTTTGGGTTGAACTTTTTTTTTAGATATGAAAAAAAAAATATTTTATTTTTTAAGTTTAATGAGAGAAAAATTTATTTTACTATTAGAAAGTATATAAAATGTAAAATATTTTCAATTCTAATATTCGTATTTGTATTGGATGTGAAGTAAAGTTGAATTTAATTGTTGAAATTTGTGTTGGGCAAAAATCTCACCTTGAACCAAACGAGGCCTTAAATAACTTTTTAAGGATATATGGAAGAATATATCTAAAAATATGCTTTTTAGAGATTGATTTATCACATGCTAATGAATTTGAATTGAATACCGATAATTATATAATGATTTATTACTATATCGATAAATTTAAGCTTAATACATTTGTTTAGAGATTGATTTTTTACATATAATGTTATTTTAACTAAATAGCAATAATTATAAAATTATTTGATAAAGTTTCAATATATTAAAGCAAAATACATTATTTAGATACTGACTTAATTACATATTAAAATATTTTAACTTAAAATTGACAATTATACAGCTTATACATCTCATTTCTACCTACTTCAACTAAACATATGTCTTTGGAGATCGATTTGTTATATATTAATATTTTGAATAAAACAATGATAATTATACAAGTATTTATTATTATATTGATAAATTTAAATAAAATATATTCATTATATATTAAATTATTTTAATAAAATATTAACAATTATACTGCTATTCGATAATATTTCAATGTATTTGAATAAAATTCATTACATAGACTTTTCAACTAAATATTAATAATTACATAAATTATAAGTATATTAATATTTCTTAACTAAATATACATATTTAGAGTTTAATTTAATAATTAAATAATTATTAGATGATATATTAAAGAATTTTATTTATAAGTATATTTAGAAACTAATTTGTTATATACTAATATATTTGTATTGAATACATGCAATTATTATATAATAATTTATTAATATATTGATGAATTTAAGCTAAATATATACATTTAAACTTCAATTATTAATATATTAAGTTATTTTAACTAATTATTAGCAAATATATAACTATTAATAAAATTTTAATGTAATTGAATGAAATAATTGTATTTAGACATTGATCTATTAAATTTGAGATGTTTTAACTTAATACTTATAATTACATCATTTATATTTTTTATCACTTTTTAATTAAATATATATATATATTGAGATTTATTCGATAAATATCAAGTTTTTTTAATTGAATGCTAATTATCAAATACCTATTCGATGATATATTGAGAAATTTCAATTAAACATATACCTTTAGATATAGATTTACTAATTAATAATATATTTGAATTAAACATTAGTAATTATAGAAATTTTTAATATTATATTAGTAAATTTAAGTTGAATATATAAATTTAAAGACTTATTCATTAGATATCATGTTATTTTAATTGAATACTTATAATTATATAGCTATTCAATGATACTTTACTATATTTGAATTAAATATTAATATTTATTTACTGATTCATAAAATATTGAGGTATTTTAACTAAATATTAAAAATTATATAAATATATTTAACTGAATATATATATTTTTAGAGTCTTAATTAAGACATATCAAGGTATTTTAATAGAATATAATAATTAAATAATTGTTTAATGATATATTGAAAATTTTTAACTAAAAGTTTACTAATATATTTAAATTGAACACTATAATTATACAATGATTCAAAATTATATAGAATAATTTTAGCTAAATATATATATTTAAAGATTGATTTTTTATATATCAAATTATTTTAACTGAATACTAGAAATTATATAATTATTCGATGAAGTTTCAATGTATTTAAATAGAATACTTACATTTAGACAAAATTCGTTATATATTGAGGTATTTTAATTTAGTACAAGCAATTATCAACTTCATATCTTATATCTACCTATTACAACTAATTACACAAATTCTGAGTCTGATTTAATAGATATCAAAGTATTTTATTTAAATACTAGTAATTAAATACCTATTTGATAATATATTTGAGGACTTTTAACTGAGCATATTCTTTAGAGATTGATTTATTAAATATCAATGTGTCTAAATTGAATACTAGTAGTTATAAATCTATTTATTGTTAAATAAATGAATTTAAGTTGAATATATACATTTAGTAACTTATTTGTTGCATATTAAATTATTTTAACTGAATACTAGCAATTATATAATTATTCAATGATATTTTAATATATACGAATAGCATAGTAGTATTTACATTCTAATTTATTATATACAGAGGCTTTAATTACTTGTATATGTTATATCTATATATTTTTTTGAAGATATATCAAGTATTTTAACTAAATATATGCTTTTAAAGATAGATTTATTATATAGTAATGTATTTGAAGTAAAAGCTATAATCATATAATTATTCATTGGTATATTAATAAATTTATGTAAAATACATATATTTGCAGACTAATTTATTACATATTAAGTTATTTTAATTGAGTACTAATAATTATATAATTATTAGGTAATTTTTCTATAAATATGAATTACTACTAACACTTACACACTGATTTATTATATATTAAAGCATTTTAAATTAACATTAATAATTACTCAACTTGTATATCTTATATCTAAATATATTTTGAGTCCAATTCGATATATATCATAATATTTTCACTATATATCAATAATTAAGCAACTATTCTATAAATATATAATAAGATATTTTAATTGAATACTAGCAATTAAATAACTATTCAATTATGTATTAAAGAATTTCAACTTAATATAAACTTTCAGAACAGATTTCTTGTATATCAATATATTTGAATTAAATACAAACGATTATATATGAATTCAATGTTAAGAATTTAAGCTAAAAGGATCATTTAGAGATTAATTCTTTAATTATTATGTTATTTTAGCTGAATATTAGTATTTACAGAATTTATATTTATTATATCGATATATTTCAAAAAAAATATACACTTTTAGAGTCTTATTCAATACTTAGCAAGATATTTTAACAAAATATCACCAATTAAACAACTATTATGTGATATATTGAAAACTTTTAACTAAAAATAAGCTTTTAGAGATTAATTTGTTATATACTAATATATTTTAAATAAATACTAATAATTATATAATGATTTTCTATTATATTGATGAATTTAAATAGAGTATTTCATTTAGAGATTAATCTTTTTTATATATTAAATTATTTTAATTGAATACTATATATTATACAATTATTCAATAAAATTTTATTGTATTTAAATAGAATATTTATGTTTAGATACTAATTCATTAGATATTAAGTTATTTTAAGTTAATACTAATAATTACACAACTTGCATATTTTATATTTGCTTATTTCAACAAATATACACATTTTGTGTCTTATTCGATAGAAATTAAGATAATTTAACTGAATATCGGTTATTAAATATCTATGTAATAATATTTTGAGAAATTTCAGTTGAATATATGCACTTAAAGATTGATTTATTAAATATTAATGTATTTAAATTAAATATTATAAATATTTATTGCCATATCAATATGTTTAAACTAAATATATGTATTTAGAGAGTTATTTATTATAAATCAAGTTATATTAATAGAATACTAGTAATTTTATAACTATTTGATGATATTTCAATATATTTGAAAAAAATGTTAATATTTAGACGCTACTTTATTATATATCAAGGTCTTTTAACTAAATTCTGATAATTACATAATTTATATATATTATATTTATGTATTTTAACTGAATATATATACTAAGAGATTAATTTAATAAATATCAATTTATTTTAACTGAATATAATTAATTAAATAATTTTTTGATGATATATGAAAGTATTTCAACTAAATATATATTTTTAGAAATTGATTTATTATATGTTAATATATTAAAATTGACGTGGGAAATTGCACAATGATATATTACTATATTAATAAATTTAAGCTAATACATAAATTAGAAATTGGTTCTTTATATATTAAATTATTTTAATTAAATAATAGCAATTTTATAGTTATTTAATAAAATTTCAATATATTTGAATAAGATATTTGTATTTAGACATTAATTCATAATATATCGAGGCATTTTTATTTAATATTGATTATTACATAACTTCTATATCTTATATCTACTTATTTTAACTAAATACATATATTTCAAGTCTTATTTGATAGAAATCAAATTTTTTTTACCTAAATACTGACAATTAAATATCTATTCGATAAAATATTAAGGAATTTTAACTAAACATAAATATATTTAGAAACTAATTTATTAAATATTAATGCATTTGAACTAAATATTAGTAATTATATAAATATTTATTGCAATATCGATGAATGTAAGCTGAATATATGTATTTAGAAACTTATTTATTACAAATCAAGTTATTTTAATAGAATATTAAAATTTTTATAAATGTTTGATGATATTTCAATGTATTTATTGAACAAAATACTAGCATTTAAATATCAATTTATTATATATTAAGGTCTTTTAACTAAATACTGATAATTACACAATTTATACATATTTTATTCATGTATTTTAATTGAGCGCATATATAGAGAGACTAATTCAATAGATATCAAATTATTTTAACTAAATACCAATAATTAAATAATTTTTTGATGATATATGAAAGTATTGCCATTGAATATATGCTTTTAGAGATTGATTTATTACATAGTAATGTATTTGAACTAAACATCGATTATTATATAATTATTCATTTTATACTGATGAGTTTAAGAAGAATGCCATATTTAGAGATTAATTTGTTATATATTAAATTATTTTAAATAAATACTAGTAATTATACAACTATTAGATGATTTTTAAATATATTTAAATCTAATATTAGTACTTAAATACCGACTCGTTACATCTCAAGGCATTTTAATTTATAATATTCACAATTACTCAAATTATATTTTATATATTTATGTATTTCAACTAATATATATATATATATTTTGAATCTAATTAAATTTGGCTTTAGTATTTAAGGTCAATTCATTTTGATGGTACTAAAAATAATAACAATTAAATAAAATCTTTGGATTACTTAGTAGGCAAAAGGGATTGTTACTCATTTGATCTTATTATTGCGGTTTAGTATTCATGTTGGAAGTGTTACAAAGGTTTCGTGATAGATCGTTTGCCTCGTCTTTAGTCAATAGCTATCTAGCTACTAATATCTTTCATATTCCTTTTATTAAAGGTAAGGATGAGAGTAGTAGATGGATTAGTTTTGTGGAGAGCTAACTACTTAAATATTATACATCTTGACTTCTAATACCAGTAATTAAATAACTATTTGATAATATATTTATTTGCACTTAAAATTTTTTCAAAATAAGTAACAATAATATTCCAGGTGGCTGTTCGAAGGGCTCGATACTTCCTGATTTTGAAGTATTACAAAGGTTCTTTGATAGATCGTGTGCTATTTTTTAGAATTTCATTCCTAGTTACAATTTTAGATTTTGGTTAATACATTCAAGATTGCTATATTATTTTTGATTTATATACGTACTTACTATAATTAGTTTTATTCAAGGTATTATTTATTAAATATTGTGATGCATTTATGTAATTAGAATGAAATGTATTATAATTTTATGAGAGTTGGATCATATTTGAGTTAGGCCATAGATTTATCTATTATTATTTGTTCAATTAATGTAAGTAAATAATTGCTTCATGTAAATGGTAGTCATATGTTAATTTTATATGTTAATTATTTAGGTTATGCTCAAATTGTAATCTAATTATATATAGTGATTTTTATATGTATTTTTAGCTAATAAATAGTGAGTAAAGTGAATTTGTAATTAATATTTAAAAGTATTTCGATCCATCTCAAAATGTATTCAAGTTGAATTGAAGTAAAGCTCATTCAAGCTGAGCTCACTCAAAATCGAAAAAATACGACTAATAATTTAATTTTGATCTGTTAGTATTTCGTTTGATTTGATCTCAAGCTAAGTGTGGCTCGACTTAAAATCGGATCAGTAGCATTCCTAGGCCTTGCCCATGTGAAATTTGTATAAGTGACTGTTTTAAATCATGAGTTAATTTATAAATTGAAAGGAATTAATTCCATAAAAGTTGAAGGAATCTAATTACTTTTAATTCTTTATTATTTATTTATTTATTTTGAAAAATTCCTCTCCATCTGGATGATTTTCGTTCGATTTCCCAATCGCTCCCGTTGCACCCTCCAGTATCGTCAATGGCTCGAGGAATTTCGGGCCGATAGCTCGATCTCTGGATACTCTAAACCCTAGTCTTCGATGATGTTGTTCTCCAACTTCGTGCTGTCGAAATTAACTTCCCGCCTACGGCCATGGTTGCTGGAAGATCCAGAGTCGGAGCTTCAGTTAGGGTTTCTAGCATCGCAAGGTTATGCAAGGTCCCTGTCCTTCAACCCCTCTGTCTTGAACCCCCTAATTGGAGATTGTGCGCGCTTGGAATTTAAGCTAGTGGAAATCGGGGAGCTCCGCGTGTGTTTTCGTCCCTGGTCCAGCCCCTCCATCGTGGTCGAAGTACAGGGGCTTCATGTAATCCTATCTCCCAGGTGTTCGAATCTTGTTTATCTAGCACATTTCTTCAGGATTTGAATTCAACATTTCAGAAGGTGATGTTTTTCTCCCCTTTGTTTTGTCAAGGGAACCAAATAAGCGGCAATGTGCCTCAGGAGATCTATCTGCAAGGAAGAAGAAGGAGACGATCGCGTCTCTCGATCCCGAGGTACGTGAGCACCTTGTGTTTAGGACTGTTTTTGTTTCGCACTATCAATCGTTGTGCTGAATAGAATCGTTTCTAACTACCCTGAGTATTGAGTCACGGAGTTGTCATATTAATCAGATCAAGTATGCCTACAAATAGAATCATTATTCCTAAAGAAACTGGAAGCAGGCTGTAGCAGCAATGACTATCAATTGCACATTTCTTTGATGTTCCTATCATTTTGGCATTCCTAATGAGCCTTGTTTCTGAAAGTTTAGTGGGATGTCAGATGAGCCTTGTTTAGCAGGGGAAATAAAAGCAAAAATAATGGCAGTTTAAGGGGATGTAATACCAAGCTTATTGTTACTTCAATAGATCTGAACGGTACACTAGTATGAAATTTTATAGTGAGGAAAGAAAAAATAACTACAAGCATCTCTGGATGCATTTCCTCAAAAGACTTTTCTTGTGCCATCATTGCACCGTAATGTCACATTTAGATATTGCATCTATGAAAATAAGGTAGAAAGTGACAATCTATGTTGTACTAATGAGGCCTTCGAAGCAATTCTGACAATATAATAAAGAATGCTATATGATTGTATGGCCTGAATTAATAATGTTTGGACCACAAATGTAATCCAAATAAAATTTCACAATTTTTGGTATCCATTTGTTAGTGAGAACTGTTGAGAGATGCGCGGAAGAGGATAGAAATGAAACAAGAAGATGCTAGTGGAAATCCTGAAATTTATGCAAAAGATAGAATCACATAGAGATTAAGAAAGAGTAGGCAACATCTTTGGCAACACGAATTTCACTATGACTATCAAGATCACCTACTTAGGGAAGAGGGAGGAGCATACATTAAGAGGTAATTTTTAGAAGTTGAATGTCTCCACCTTGAATAGGGGAAGTTCTAAGATCGTACATCTCTCCACCTTGATGGGAACAATAAAATAAAATAATATAACTTCTTTCGCAGTACTCTAATATGTTTTGCTTGGGACCTTTTTGATATGAAAGACATAGACCTGGAAGTGGACTACATTGCCTTGATGTCTCTAAAGACACTCGGCTAATCATACAGAAGAAGTGCTCAGTAAGCGGCAAACAGGCCTAAGCCATTTAAAAGGAAATTAACAAACTCCTAAGTCCCGGCTTCATTCGGGAAGTCCGGTACCCAAAGTGGTTTACCAATGCGATCCTAGTCAAAAAGGTCAACGACAAATGATGGATGTTCGTCTACTTTCGGACACTAAATAAGGCATGCCCCAAGGACTCTCACCCACTATCGTGAATTGATACTCTCGTTGACCGTACCTTCGGACATCCCGTGATGAATTTTATAAACGTATGGCATTAGAGGATGCAGAGAAGTCCTCCTTCATAACAGACCATAGTATGCACTGTTATGAAGTTATGCCCTATCTCAAAAATGTGTGGGCTAGCTACCAATTGATGTTAGACATAATGTTTAAACACCAAAGGGGAAGAAACTTGGAGGCCTACGTTAACGACATGCTGGTCAAGAGCACCTCTTATTCTTAGCACCTTCTTGACTTGCAGAAGACATTTGACACTTTTCGTAAGTATAAACTGAAGCTAAATCTGGCCAAGTGTACCTTCGTGGAATTCGCTGGTAAGTTCCTAGGGCACTTGGTCTCTACATGGGGCATTGAGGCACACCCGGACAAAATCTTTGCCATCCTGGATATGCCATTGCCTAAAATGGCCAAAACTTATATGGTGGTCTAATGGCTCACCGAGGACTAGCCAACCTCGATCGCTTCATCTCCAAATTAGGAGAATGGTGCTTGCTTTTTTTCATGGCATTACAGGGAAAAAGAAGTGCCTAATTGATCGTGGAGTGCGAAGAAGCCTTTGTTTCTCTCAAGAAATATCTAACGCCTCCACCGGTCCTAAGCTCTCCTTGGGAGGGCGAGGTCTTCTATATGTACCTGGGCTTATTTGACACTACTGTCTCCGCCGTTCTAATGCGGGAAGAAGCTGAGGTGCAACGACCTATCTATTGCGTCAGTCACATTTTATCTGATGTCGAAATTTGATACCCCGTTCCGGAGAAACTGCTTTGCGCTCTCATTGGAGAAGTTGAGGCTATACTTCCATGCCCACACCGTGGAAGTGGTTACAAACCAACCCCTTCGCCAGGTCCTCTACAGCTCAGAGACCACTAGGTGATTCCTAATGTGGTCTATAAAGCTAGAAGAGTTCGATATTCGCTTCTTCCCACAAATTGCCATGAAGGCCCAGGCACTAGTGGACTTCATCGCCGTGCTGTCTACCTCAGAACTTCCCCCATGTGAACAGAAGCATACCCCATGTACCCTTCATGTGGACGGTGCTTCCTATACAATCACTGAAGGTGTAGGGATCCCCTTCACTAGCCTTGCTAGAGTAAAGTTTCATTGCCAACAACCAGGATAAATACGAAGCTATTTGTTGGCCTAGAGTTCGTTAGAAGCGTCGATGTGGAATACCTACAAGTATACAGTGACTCCCTCATTGTCAATCAAGTCAAGGGGACTTTTGAGGCTATTGAAAGCATTTTGAAAAGGTACCTCCACATAGTGAAGGGAGCCATCATTCGCTTTAAGGAATTCTGTATCATTTATGTCCCTTATGAGGAGAATAGGACGACAGACTTCCTTGCTAAGTATGGATTCCAGACTTTCGGCAACACTCCGGTCTCAAACAACCTAGCTATGACACATTAGAGGTTGCCAACATGGAGGCCTCACCATGCTATATGGATGGTATTATCTCCTACGTAAAGATGATGTACAACCAGCAAGCAAGCAGGAAGGAGGACAAAGGGCTGAAGCTTCGTTGTGCTGAATATCTCCTGACAGATGGAGTATTGTATAAACGATCTACTCACGACCTTACACTAAGTGCTTATACCTGGAGGAAGCCGCCGAAGTAATGAAGGAAATACATTCCAGGGAGTGCGGCTCACATGCTCACTCACATCCTCCATCAAGGTTACTTTCAGCTGAACATCCACTATGACACCAAGAAATTCATCCAGAAGTGCCCCATATGCTCGTTCTCCGCATTCATGCTTCAATTATGAAGGAAATGACAATTCAAATCCCCTCCACATTGTGCATTAGTCTAGATTTCTTTTGAACCTAGAAAATGCTATGTCTATGGTGGCTAAAATTATTTTGACCATTCATCAAGTGAATAGAGGTTGGTTGGACGGTTGGATCTAGGATCCACGGATGCTTTCTGGATAGTTGATTGCCTCCCGTGTTATGGTAAATTGGGCTTGCCAAATGATGGTAGGGGCCAGTGCTTCAATGGTACAGCACTTAACTAATGGGCAAAATACGTAATTGCTCTCAATTATTTCTTTTAGTACAACTGGCATTTTACTTTCATCTGTGCCTAAAGAAAACAGAATAAATGCCACCGTTGCACTTGGACAAATCAAATAACCACAAAGCTAACCCTTCCAATAACGCCAAAGTAGAAGTGGCCGAAGACCTAACAATTCTTCATCTTTTACTAATTTCTTCTAATGTTGCCCCTTCAACCAGAGGTCAAAATCAGGGGTTAAAAAGCTCAAATAGCCTCTGAATGGCCCATTAAATGATGTGCTGCTCCTTGCTAGAATTTGTACGAAATTGCTTTGTGAAAATATTAGAAATTCCTACTATATCCTTCAGCCTACTTCGACAAATTTTACTATGCAGAAATCACAAAGTAAAATAACTAGAGCCCAAAATTGGGCTTCTCTAAAGTATCTGTATAAATAGTGGCAATCGTGTGCTTGCATTTTACTCCCAAGGTTCGAAAAGAACTTGACTATGACAAGTAATGATGTGGAAATGATGTCAAGATCTGAGTGGCATCTCTACTGCATCATGCCCAATATTAGAATGTATGTCCATCTGCTTGTGAACTTGTGATATTGTCATTAATATGTATTTGATTGCCAAGTGTGGTCCTTAGAACAATTGATCTGATGATGTGTACAGGTTGAGGGAGGTAGTAAGGACATGACATGCTATAGAAGGGCGGCACTTGAGAGGGGTGGGTGGAGAATCTGAATTGATAGAAATTGAATGACAGTTTTAGTCATTCAGGATAGTGGACATGTGTAGAAGTTGTAGAGGCTATATAAAGTGGAGAAGTGACTATATGTGGTAGATATATATGCAAGGGGGAAGATAGACCTCATGTGCTCCGAATAGGTTCCTGTGCTTTATTGCTCATCCTCCTAAGCAGTCTGAAAAGATCTTATCTTCTTTACAACTAGTTTTGATGCAGTACCATTGGAACTGCTGTTGACTTGATGTTGTGGATATTAGTTTACTGCCCTCATAATCCAATAGTCATTCTTTTCTGTATGTTATTTTATTTTATTTATTATATACATATTTGAGTAATTATGTAATTAAAAGGTGATATTGTCCTATGTAATAGTTATAATCAGGAGTCTATATATAGTGTAGCATTATGTAAAAAAAGGGAAGTGAATGATGCATTAAAATACGATTTCTGCTTTCGTTTCTAAACCTTGTATGGTTTTTATAAGTGTTGATGGAAAAAAATTCATTGGTGCAACCTGCGTAGAGATGGACATCGAATTTGTTTATGTTCTTTAGGAGATCTGGATAATGCAAAGTCCATGTAGAGAAAGACATCGAATGGGTTTATGTTATCTCCGATCTTTCTTTATCGTTATTTATCCTTATTTATATATCTTGTATGTTTTCTTTTTGTGTATCCGTGCCTACATCAAGTTTTTTGTCGGTTCCCAAAGGAAACCGCTTTGAATATACTCTTACTGTTATACTTCCTCTCGCAGTATTCAACAAATCTCCGGTATAGATTCGCTACAGTCTTAGTCATATCGTTACTTAGAGTTAGCTTCATACAAATATCTACGTGGAGATCATGCGAATATAACGTAAATATGAATGCATGCTCACTAGTCTTGAGTAATAAATAAGCTAATATCACAATCTCATGCGGGGCAACTCTATGCATAGGCCGTATGAACAAAACCAAGGATAACACGTAACATAACACACTAAATACCTAACGATGAACTCGAGTGCGAACAAGGTGAGACATGACAAGAACAAGTGACTTGACAATAGAGTTTCTCTAGGGTTTCCTCGGAGCGGGACAAAAGACTCCTAACATTTTATAGTTTACATGTTGTAAGCTTGTGTATTTTCTATTTATTTTAACAAATATGTTGTCTGTACATGATGCCCAATGAGAGCATAAGGACTGACGAGCAATATTAGGTGCTAGTGGTATGAAAACTTGGAACTTTGTACTCATATTTCAGTAAGTCTACATGTAGAATTCTCTCATCATATAAATTGTAAGCTTGAGTACAAGTAAATTGCATAAATTTGTGCTCGCTGCCCACAAGTTTTTCAAATGTAAGATAGTTTTTGTTGTCACCTTGCTTCTTCATTTCATATGACACCCAAGACATGGTTTTCTTATTATTAATTTCAGGGCGCTTCTCTGCATGATGCCATTGTAAGGCTTTTGCATCTTGATGACCCAGGCAATCGATTTATGACTTCATGGGTAGATGTTATTTCTAGCTGCTCTGAGATTAAGTTTCATGATACTCTTCTGGAACTACAACTAATAGAGGAGTCACATGTCTGCCTATTGGAGATGGATAAATGCTATTTTGAACCTCAGTTTTTACGAGGAACATCCTTCTTCAGAAAATTTCTTGGTTCATTTTTGATGACTGGAAAGGGGAGTGAATTATCCATTAGCTTCCATATGCTGAAGTTCGGCATGAAGAAGAATGATCACGTTAGCTGCATAATATCCTCATCAGTTATTTTTGCTTATATCAAACTAATTGGCGTTAATGTTTGGAGTAACAGTATTTGTGTACCATCAATGGACATTAAACTTTCACCTGAAGTTACTAAAGTACTTTCTTTGATGCTGGATGTGCTATCTTCTAATGAACATTCTGCTGTTAGAACTGGAAAGGAACTCTGGAGGAGAGCAGCAGAAAGGAAACATCTTTTGACTGGGAATCCAAAGTCTTCGTTTCAAAATGTAGTTGAAATGGTTGTTCTATGGTTACGTTATGTTCGTATTTATAACTCATTACTAAAACAAGTTTTTACTTTAGAGGCCACATATTTGAAAGAAAATTTGGGCAAGGTTCCCATTAGAAAAAGACTCACTGTTCATTCCAAAAATCAGTTTGGTTTAATTTTTGAACTTGAACAGAAACTGCCTGCACAAGCAGTGGCACAAGCACGCCGTATAGCACGAAAAGATCCACTTTTCAGTTCAACTGATTTAATACCATCCATTGGTCAGGTTAACTCTGTGCTTAGAAAGATTTTTGAACCCTTTTGGCTTCTTTGGAAACTTATCTGCTTTGTTTTGTTATCCATTTCGAATTCTGTTTCTATATTTTTGAAAGTTTTAGGTCTGCATTATGGTTCCCATTGGTCAAGGTCACTTAAGCATGTGAATTCTTCTTGCTTCAGCTTCACCGAAGTCCTTATCACATTTTCATTTTCAACTCCTAGACATTCTCCTATCACTGAAGAAGCAAAAAAGGAGGCTGAGGTGAACCCGGCTACCTTTTGTCTTGTTGTAAGGCAGGCATGCATAGTTTGCAAAACAAGAGACACTAAAGTATCTGTTTTCGCAGCTCTTGGTGAGATCAAATTATGTCTCTGTTCATTACGTGACTTCACAGGAAAGAGGAACAAACCTCTTTCGTTACTTCGTTCTGGTAGTCATGACCAGTCAAAGGACATTATCTGGAGCAGCCCTGCTTTACTTTGTCGGCCTCAAGAAGTTACAGATGATAATTCTTTGAAAAACTTCAGGATTATATCGGATAACCATGTAAGAACTTTGTGGTTAAAATGGAAGAAAATAAGTGAGACGTTGGAACTAAATATTCTGCAAGAAGACAAGGCATTTCTGTTGTGTGAATTTAAAAGTTACCTTACAGAACCAAATGTTGAAAACACTGTTCATGGACTTTGGAAGTGCAGCCTCAATGTTGGAAAATTAAGCATAGATTTGGATTATAAATCCATGTTTTCAGCTGGTTTTTTGCTTAGAGAGATGAAGCCAAATAATCGATGGGCAACTAGAGTTGGGAGAAAACAAGCCACTTCTTTTTCATCTAGTACCCTGGGAGATAATTGTGAAATCACAGTGGAAAACAAGATAGAAATCTACGTGAATAAATTTCTGGCTGCAATATCGCATAAGATTCCTCACAAGAATATTCATGCTGGGGTACTCATTTCTGGCCTCGATATTCATATATCACTTGAAGAAAAGAGTTCAGAAGTTATCACTCCTGCAACTGCCCAAGGAAACAGCTATCATTGGTTTGAAGTTCATATAGGGATCATGGAACTTGTTATCTGGCCTGCTACTAAAGCTGTTTTAGCAGCAATTACTGGGGAAGCTCATATTGGAGAAGCCACATCTCAGTATATTTGGTTGAAGGAACCTCGTCTACTTGATACTAGTTTGAAGCACAATGAATATGTGACATTTAATTCACATGTGCGTCATACAGTGAATGCTAGCCTGAGGTTTACTGCTCTAAGTGCATCTTCTGGTTTCAAATTCAGTACCTACACACAGATCCTTGAACCGGTGTCATTAGAAATTATGGCCTCAATTTGCAGGTACAAAGCTCCTGCATACAATTCTCCCCTGTTTAATGCATTCGTTTGCGCTTGAATTATGCAGGCATGTACAGAATTAGTTGACATAAATATGGATACAAATTCAATCTTTCTTTTTTAAGTAAATATTTACCATATTTGCATTTTAAGATGTTCTCCATTTGCCAAAGGATATTTGATAAACATACTATCATGCTATTATTGTTGAAGGAGAAGTTTGTTCGCAAGGATTATGGAGAAGATTGGGAGACGCATTGTGCTCCTGGGGATGGTCAAAAAGAGAATAAGAAGAAAAGCAAAAAAAAAAAGAGAATAAGAAGAATCTCTATGGTGGTTCATAGAGATTCTCTTATAGTTGCTGTTCAGCCTAACTCAAAAGATTCCACTATCAGAAGACATGTTCACCAGAGGCGAGTTATAGAGTGGTGTTCAAAGTACAAGGAGAAAAGAAAGAGAAGGAATCCGTGTATGAAAAAGACGAACGAGAATCTTTTACTCGACGTCTCTTAAGGTCTTACTTATAGGTTACAATGGTCCTAGCTTGGTAGGGACCAAAGTCACATCCCTTTACATTGCCAAAGCAATGTGGAGATAGTAGCATAATAGTATAGTAGTGAAGTTAGTGTTCTAACCGTCTGTTCTAGAAGAAGCTTATGAATGGAGTCCATGAGTCCTCTGTTAAGTAGGCTCATGGGGGATAATGATGGCAGAAGGTTTTCAGATGTGGGGAAAAATCACTGTTGTAGAGATAATCGACGAATTGGCAGGAAGTAGTGGAATTCTAGCTAAAGTTGGCTTGAGAGCCTACTAGATCATACAATGAGGGGAATGAAACTGATTTGTCTTTTTGCTACTCATGTTAAGGTGATTTTACCCATGTAAGAGCACAAACAACTCATGAGTATGGTAGAGTTGCCATTCCTGAGCCCCATTAGTACGAGTCGCTACACGAATAGGAATAAGTGTGAATGAACATGTCATGATCTAGTTCCGATTGCTTTGGCCACTATGCTGAATGTTGACCATTGTGTCTACTATAGACCATGCAGTTTGGGGCTAAGCCATATGGATGGCTGAGATGTGGGCACGAATTTCTATGTAAACATTAGCCCCTAGATAAATAAGACAATATTTCATATGCGGCATTTTGTTTTTGGAAGACGAACGGTCATGACTCACTATTTAACGTTTTGAAGTTGATTTTCCTGTCCATCTTTTTTATTGGCTTGTTTAAGGTTTTTCTTTGCCGACGAAAATGAGCAAAACTGATGATGAAATGATAGATTTTTTTGAGAGGTTTGCCAAGAGCAAACTTGCTGAAGCGTTATAGATTTGCCATTGGGAAATGGTTAAGATTCCCTGAGCTAGTGAAGTGGCCAGGGACGAGCTGTTGGTGGAGGATCTGCCTTCTCAGATGATTGGGGCTGATAACCTTGATACCAAAGAGGTTGTTCCTTTGGTTGATTCTTTCGTTGAGGGAGACAAAAGGCCTCCATAATGGAGGAGATGGTGGAGTAGGCTTCTGTGAATAAGGTTAAGGCTATAGAATTTGTCACAAGTGACGAAGCATGAAAGGCAATGCGGCTCCTTCAACGTCAAGTGTCGTGTAAACTTCTATTGGTGGTGCCAAGTCGAGAATAAAAGAAGAGGTTGAGGCAATGCCTAGGGCTTGGAGACTGGTTTCCTTGTGGTCTATACAGTCCTCCATTGATTGTTGGGAGAATGTATACTGCACAATATTGAAGCAAATCCAGCGTGACCCCCGCAAAGCCTTGTATTCTCTATTTGGGTTTATTCGCAATAGGTCTGATCTTGAAATCCAGAGGTTGGGGGGTGGATTTGAAGCTGGCTTGTGAGGAAAACAGCAGATTGACACGCCAATTAGAACGTGAGAAAGATAGGGTTGCAATTAAGAGATGGAGGTTAGAGCTACAAGTTAAAAGTTCGAAAAATTGTAGCAAGAGTTGCGGTAGGGAGGTGAGCTGACAACGGAGATCGCTTAGTTGAGCAAGGTCAATCTGAGGTTGGTGGAAGAGTTGAATAGGACCAAGGACCGTGAGAATGAAGTCCTATTTGACCTAAATTGGTGCCTTTGAATGGCTGAGAAGATTGCAACTACTGCTATGACAAAGGAAAATGCTCTGAAACTAAAATAAGAATCTTGAAGTCCTTGGTTGATGTGAGGTAGATCTTGGAAGACTACTGCTTGAGCCATTTGGAAGAAGTAATTAAGGGAGCTACTTTCACCTTGCGTTGTTCTATAGTGAATGCAATGGCAAAGAATCAGGCTATCTTTGACTTCTTCATCTAGAGATTGCTAGATAGAGGCTTCTTGACTTAGGCATTGCTGTAGAATTTAAGTGTTCAGGTTCTATTAGGTTCTGGAGATTGTGGTAGTTTCTTCTAAGTGGGCTAGTCTTCTGAGGCACAAAGAGGGCCTGCACTAGCTTCAACTCCTACGAGAGATGCAATGAGCTGGAGATGCCAGAGAAGATTGGAGGTCCCTCAGGAGGAGAGGGCACTAGAGGAAGTTTACCCTACCGTGAGGTCTTTGTTGGGAGGTTTTCCTAGATACGATTGGTCCTAACCTCCTCCGAGAAGGCGTCACTAAGGATTATCTTCCTTTAGTTCTCTTCGCATCTGTGGTTTTGAAATCAAACCTTCGTCCGTTTCTACTGTTGTTGGTGGTTTTGAAACCATAACTTGGTCCTCTCTTGTCATTGGTGGTTCTGAAACAATACCTTGGTTTGTTTTTCTTGCCTTTGTCAGTTCTGAAACCAGACTTAGTCTGTTTTTCTTGCCTTTGTCGGTTCTGAAATCAGACTTAGTCTGTTTTGCTTGCCTTTGGCAGTTCTGAAACCAAACCTTGGTCTATTTCAGCTCATTTGGTAAACATGTTTGAGTTTGCTGATTCATCAAGACATCATTTTATTCAGGCCGCGAAATGAGCATCTTCTTTCTTGCTGTGTATTTTTCGAAGGGGAGATATGCTTTAAAAGCTTTGTATGAAGCGACCTTCGGATGTATGAGGTTGTTTTGATAGGTCGTGCACGATATTTCAGTATCCTTAAAGCTGTACACGACATTTGAGTTCGATCTTTTAAGTACATGAAGAGTTGTAAAAGGTCATGTACGATGTTTCAGTATGATTGGGGTTGTACACGACGAACTATTTCGAAGGGGCCGTGTATGATGTTTGAGAAGCCGTACACAAGGTTGTTCTTCGAAGGGTCATGCACGATGTTTGAGAGGCCGTACACAAGGTTTGAGTAGTTCAAAAGATCGTGTACAATGTTTGAAGTTGTATACAATGAACTGTTTCGAAGGGGCTGTGCATGATATTTGAGAAGCCGTGCACAAGGCTGTTCTTCGAAGGGTCATATATGATGTTTGAGAGGTCGTACACGAGGTTTGAGTAAGATCGTGCATGATATTTGATGTTGTACATGATGTAGTTCTTCAAAGGATTATGCACGATGATTGAGTTATGATCTCCTTTGAAGTCGAAATAGAGTCCTACATGTGAAGAAGGGGCATTGTCGAAATTCCTCTATTTGTAGGTTCATGCGACATTGTGTACAAGTTTGGATATAGCTCATATTGTTGGAGTTTTTAGCAGGATTCTTTTTAATCCGAGGAAAGAATATTGAGTAGCAGGTTTTTTTCCAATCCTCTGATGTCAATCCTCTGATGTCTTCAAGGAACATCAAAGTGGCCTTTGTGCTGTGGAAGGGAACAACTAAACATTGTTGGCTACGTAGATGTAGATATGGTAAGAGATTTGGACTCTTGGAGTCAACTTTAGGATACTTGGTTATACTTTTCACGTTGCATGGAAGTTAAAGCTACAGAAGTGTGTTGCATTTTCATGGACCGAAGTTGAGTTAATAGCTGCATTAGACAGGGGTAAGAGGATGCTATGGATACAAAGGCTACTCGAGAACTTGGGCATAGTCATGACAAATACACCTTGTCATAGCTTAAGTGCAATTTACCTGGTGAAGAACCTAGTTTTCATTTACGGTTGAAGCACATCAAAGTTTGTAGTGTGACATTGTTGTTGAAAAAGATACACACCAACAAAAATACATCGAATATGATGACAAAACCTACAGCAAGATCTAAACATGGAGTCTACAGAGCCATAGCTGGCTTGGAACTCATCTTATAAATTGGGGTGTGGAGTTTGTTGGGAATCCAATCTTATGAGGATGAGGAGGTAGTTGAGAACGACAAACGAAGAAGGCTTCTCAATTGTCATTGAAGGAAGCCTCACCGGAATTTTGATAATTGTTGAAACCCCAACATGGGGTTTTGATATGGACTCATCATTTGGGGTTTTGAATCTTAGGATCAAGTTAAAGTTTTTGGAATCTCAAATAAAGATAGATCACAAACAAAGACTCCGAGCTGGGGTTTGGTTTTGTGGTTAATGGAACACCGATGAAAGAAAACTTCAAAGTTCACATTAGGTTTTTAGTTAACTCTATCTGAAGAAATCTTTAGGAAGTAGTCTTTGAAAAGTGGTGTCTCATTTCGTGGAGATGCCTTTGCTTTCAAAGGAGTTGCTCATTCGCTCATTCGTAAGAAGAACTTCCTTTGTTGAATTGGAATGTGTTTTTAAAGGTCAGGGTATCTCAGTCAATTATGAGAGAGTGATGCATAGACCTACGATCTATGGAGTAGGGGACAAATTGACCACTATCTAAATTGCCAGGAGAGAGTGCTTGCATTGACAGATGATAATAGAAAACTGTTGCATGTAATTGTTGTGTGGTTAATGCAACTACCTAAGGGGAGACACTATTGAATGAACTCAAAGTGCTTTAGGAGATCCTGGCATAGAGGTTATCTAAAGTAGCGACGATTCAGTCTTCGAAATTTGCGGTTGTTGTCACAATGGAAGAAGAAAGAACAGAAAGAGGTCTTAGTTTCAGCCTAGGTAGTGTGACTTAAACGAATGCCCCTATAACTTTTTGGTTAGTCATTGAAAAGAGCCTCCAAATCTAGCTGGTTATCGAACTTGCAGCAACTGTAGGTAATTAAGATACTCCACATTAAACTCCGTAAATGTTCATCTTTGGTTAGTACAAGATCCTAAAAGACTTTTATGCATTTTCTCTTTTGCGTTTGTAGTTGAGGTTTTTGTCTTAGTCAAAAATCCCAAATTTTTGACCATGTTGGTTGTTTCCTTCATTGGACGAGATGTCATCAACAAAGTTGTGCCCCCTTTTCGACTTCAGCAATTTGTAGTCATTGTGCAATTGATGCTTCAGATGCTTAGTATTCTCTTCATTTTGCGCTTGTGATAAATTAGCTTATATAGGTATTTATACCATTTGGACAGATTCTACTTTTAAGTTTTTGAAAATGGAAGTTTTGTGTCGTTATGTTATAATATGCCATTTTGGGCAAAAGAGTCTCTAATTTCTGATATCTTTTGTAGAGACTACTGGCATTCATTTTATGCAACGAAAGAAGTTTTGTCAGTGGCTCTTACTGCAGTTATGCCTAGTGCTACTTTGTTATTATGCTTGGATGAACTCAGAGCATTATTTCATGTGAGCTCTTTTGTTAGAAAGAACTTTAACCTCTTTGTTGCAGTTTCGTAAATTACTTTTTTCCTTTACCAATGCAAAGGAGCAGTGTTGCTTAATGTTTCTTTAACTTTATTTCTATGTTTTAACCATGATCAGGAAGTTCTGAAATATTGCACTTTGTCTTTATAACAAAGTATTATCTGGATTGCATTATTGTGTTATATTTCACCTTATTTTGAGGCGCTTCTTATTTGATGGTGGTATTAGTTTATTATATCCTTTTCCCTCTTGGGATCATTTATAAATCAAGTTTTCATCTGAAATAAGTAATGAAGTTTCTTGCTGGAGCTTATTCCAGTCTAAATTTTTGAATTTTCTTCTTCGGCTATTACTGCATAGGCTCTGATCCTTTTATTTTTTTTGATAGCAGCTCTGATCCTAGTTACCCATCAATGACAGTTTAATTTTTTCTTTTGTTTAAAAGTTTGCTCATGATCTAAGATTTACTGAATGGGAATCCCAAGATTCAAAGTATTATTATCAGAAATTGGGGTGCAACCTCTATTTCATAATGATAGTGGTGTTTTCCCCAACAGTGACTAACAGAATAATTTATAATGTGTTGATGCTCCTACTAGTATCTCTAGGCTTGGAGCACTAATTAGTCGGTAGGGGTCAACTTGTTATGTTATATTATCAGTGTAGTGATGAGTTCCTTTCTCAGAGCTTCTTAAATTATAATTGTTTTAGCTTTTGATCGCTTAGTTGACAAGAAATATGCTATTAGGAAAAGTAGTGTAGCTTCCATGCAATATTTTGTGGCATTTTAAGCTTTTTGCTTCTGCAATCAGGATGATATTATTTCCATGTATAATGCAGTGAATAGGATGACGGCTGTAATGAGGGGAAATATTGCATGTCATGCTTTAGGGAGTATTTGTTAGCTTAGTTAAAATTAACACATTTAATTTTAACTTGGTATGTCACATCATACGTATATTTCACTGTTAAAGTTCAACTATTTGTTAGCTTAGTTAAACTTAACACATTTAATTTTAACTTGGTATATCAAATCATACACATATCTCACTATTAAAGTTTAACTATATTTCACATCATACACATACTTCAAAATATAAATCTAATTTTATTTCACATCTTATATATATATCAAAATAATAATTAGCTTGTATTACATCTCTCGTGTATCTTAACATAATAACTAATTTTATTTCACATTATACACTACTCAATAAAAAAATCTTGATTTAAGTTTAATTATAGCGTAGGCCTCTACGCTATAGTTAAATTGTGTGACTGAGTCCTGAAGTTCATAGGATGAAATGCCAGAAACGACTTTTATGTTGTCTAGAGGTAAAGCTATGTATATCACCAATCTTTAGATGTGGGTGTATTTGTTTAGTTAGGTTAACTTTAACCATGTTCTGCCTGTTTGTTTAGCTAGATTAAAATTAGCCTGGTTAATTTTAATTAAGCATGTCACTTCACACATAAATTTAATATTAAAAATTAGTTATATTTTATATTATACACATAATTTAAAAAAAAAAATAATTTTACTTCATATCCTATACACATACTTAAATAATGACTAATTTATATCACTTCTCTCATACATCCTAACATAATAATTAATTTTATTTCAAATCATTCATATTTTTTAATAAAAAGTATTTTTATTCAAGTTTAATCTTTTTAAATTTAACTTTTGCAAATAAGCATGCTCGACGTTAAAATTAAACTCAAATGGTCTTGTTTTTGTCTTAAAATTTATGTATGTAAGTTTTTATTTTTGAATGTGTGTATGATCCTAAATATAAAGTTATTATTTTGGCATGTATGCTTGATGTGAAATAAATTCATTTTTTTATTTAAAATATGTGCATGTGAAATATATTTAAATTTTAATTCGGGATTTACGTAAGATGTGGCCTACTTGGCTAACTTACACAGATGCTGGGAAACTTGGACAATATCTTAATGGTACGTATTTGTTTTATAGTATTAATTGTAATGCTTTTTGTTTTTTGTTTTTTTTTTGAAAAATTTCATTGATTTAGCATTAAACTAAAACTCAATAGAGTACAAAATTTAAGTAATATCTTCTTTGAGAATGTTGTAGAAATTTATTTGAAGGGGCATACTCGTTTCCCTTCAAATTTCGCCTAATATAGCATGTTGCGCCAAAAAAATTGATCGCACTAGTTGCATTATGTGTTACATGTGTAAGCTTGTAGTCCTCAAATGAAAGTAATATGTTGACATTATATTTGATAACGAGATCCACTTGTAGTTGTTGAGTCTCGTGAGGATGCTGGGCTTTATAGCTCTCATGATGTTGTGCGGGGTCTAGTTGTCTTCAAATGACTCCCTTTTGGTGTAACTTGTTTTGAATGAGCTGGAGTACCTCTATCGAGTCTCCCTCTAGCCAAATCCCCCACATCTTAGGTATATTATTTGGAATAGCTGTTAATCCTTCAAGTGTGACCCATTTATCAGCGGTAGGAACCGCACTCATAAGGATCCTTCTGCCTTCGCCTTAGATGAAGTCTGCCAGGTGATCTCTTATGACACACTCAGCTCTAGCTACACCTCTTCCTTGTATTGAATTGTCAAAGTTAATTTTGATTCATTTAGGAGTTGGGGGAACCTAAGCATCTGAGGTGGAGATATATGGCCTTGATCAGGCTGATGGATTTCAATTGCTTCTCCTATGATGGTTTAAATCATTAACCGTAATATTTAATATATTGATAGCTACAGTGTTTGTTGAGGGGACCGGCCTGTCATGCACCTTGGAGTTGTGGGCAAGGTAACAATAATAAAGGGTTGCAACTTCTACTAAAGCCACATATCCCATTTATTAAGTTTTGTCGCCCTTGCCTTCGCCTTTAGTTTATCTTGCAAAGATAATGTTAGTGGATAAAAGATCTTGTTGCTACAGGAGAATGTCGTGCACCGCTCCATAAAGTCTGCGAACCAAATGCTTTTTCTTTTTTTAATGCTGACTAAATATGCTTATTTTTTCTTAGATCCTATGGGATTTATGAAGCATTTTAATGTAAGCTCTTTAATTTACATAGGAGCTCTTAGAAAATTGTCATGCTTTTGCCCTTCAAAGAAACTGTTATGCTTTTTAGTCAGTTATGCAGGTCATCTTTTGTGTAATCACGTAAGTAATTGGTGTCACGTGTTGTAACCTTTGTTGTTTCTATATCCATTGGTTCAAGTGTCTGTATGTACTTGCCTACTTTTTCCTTGTTACACTAGAAGATTTTGGATGATGGTGATATGTTGACTATATTTGTTATATTATTTGATGAATTCTCATGAAATATTAGAAATTTCTTATAGTCAGTGCTGACCTGTTTTGTGATTTTTATTTTTATTTATCAATTAATAGTGCATATGTGATAAACTTATTTAGAAATCCACAAAAATAATGAGCGAGAATATATTGTCATTAAAAATCCTTTGAAATGCTGATATGTGAAATAATTTCTCCTTTGATTCTGCAAATTGGTCTGTTAAATAAATAGAAATCTTAGTTGGACATTTCAGGCAAAGAACATTTCAGAAATCTTAGTTGGATGAAATAAAAAACTTGCATGCTACTGAATTCCAATTGTGCAGCATGGATGAAAAATGATATGAACTTGCCATAAATTCTTTTGGTTGTTCATTGGCTGTGCTTCACCTAATAATTATCTTTGCTCTGAGTTCAGTCATTCCTAGTTGTTTGAAACTTTTGAAGATCTCATTTCAAGCATGATCTAGCTCTATCGAGCTTGTAATTCGCTTATCCTTTAAAGTATGTTTATATATATATTTGAGGAAATTTAGTAAATATTACAAGGTTTTTGCTCAATTTTAAAAAATTACAAAATTATGCAGAATTCCAATTAAAAATTACACTTTACATATTTCATCTGCTATCGTCACAATATGTTACTCAAGTTTGACTCCATGTTTTAACTATAATTAGAAACATCAAATCCTACTTGTTGATTTAAATTAGATGGAAATGTGATCATTTAAAATTACAGTGATATTTAGCTGTTGATTTAAATTAACAGTGATCCAAAAGCCAACAAAAGTAAAGTGGTCGATCCTATTTGACGGCGATCCACTTTGTCGCGTGAGCTAGGGAATCCTTCGCCAATGATTGATCAAGTTTGAGAGTGATAAGAGTGTTTAAATTGTTTGCCATGCTACATGATTGCCTAAGCGGACTAAGCTGATTGAGTTGCTTGCATTATTCTTTCCATTCAGAGCTGCTATGACTTTGGATGTTAAAAGAGTTTCCAGATCAAAGAAATCTCTTTCTTTTTTTTAAAATTCGGATCTTGATTAGAAATTATATTTTGATATTTACATTGAAATTTGCATTCATTTAGGATGAATTTTAGATAAGCTTGCGCACATGCTTGGTGAGCAAAAATTGCTTGGCCTAAGTTCACAAACCTGTAATCAATTAGTTTTGATGTTGCCATAGGCTGAGAGTGTTACAGAACTGATCTCATTGAAGCTCTTTTCTTTTTTGTAGGCATTTGAGCTTTGTTTTGATGCCACATGTAATTGTCGTTTTGCTGAGACCTTGTGGTCTATCTTGTGTTTCTTTTTTTCCCTCCTCAATCTTTGTGGTATCTGAATTCTATTTTGTGGAATGAAGTTCTCAAGATGTTCTTTCCACATCCTCGATATTGGCGTCAATGATGACAGTGCACCTAGCTCGAGACGATTGTCACTAGCGCCTTGCCCATTTCTTTTTATTTCATTTTCATATTGCATTTTATATTATGTTATTTGGACTTTATTTTATTTTATTTTATTTTGAGAGGGATTATCACATGTATATTTGTATGGGCTCGGTGCGTGGGGAGACATAATTTTGTGGGTTCTAGGGTGAGTGAAATATGTAATCTTGGGTTTTAGGAGAGTTTCAGGCTTTTCGAGCAAAAGGGCCAACATTGGACCCAATCCTCCACGATTGGATCACTTTTGATCACCTTTGAGTGGCTTAGATTAGTCCTTGAAATTAATGGCTTGGATCTTGGATTTTGAGTGCCATTTGAGGGATTAGGTCAGCAAAAAAATTAAGGAAAATTTGCCCTAAAGATTTTCAAAATGTGCAGAAAATAATGCTTCATATTACCACTTCAAAAAAATCAAGCACTTTCGAACTTCCTTTGCCTTCGAAAGGATTGATACTTTCGAAGACTTGGATCAAGCAAGCTGGAGCACAACAAACTGTCTTTCGAAGATCACAGACTTAACACTTTCGAGGGTCCAGTATTTTCGAAGACTTAGACCGGTCAAAGATAAAAGCTCCTGAAGAAACCTTTTGTCAAAGGTCTTCGAAAGAAACAAACTATTAAAGATGCGGTGGTCGAAAAATACCATTTCAATAGAACTCCTAGTAACAGAATTCTGTTGTGTCGCAGCTGTCAGTGCCAGCTGTCAAACAAGTGGGTTGGCCGCTAGTGTCGCTTATAACCAATACCCCCCGTTTCACTGATCAAGAGGTCAAAATTCTAAATCTTGAGCTTTAGGAGAGAGGACCACAGGCAAAGGAGAAGCTCGAGACTAGTGAGACACTTCCTCCAGTTCAACCCTGAACTTCCTGCCCTCTAAAAAGCTCTCAGTCTATCGCTGCTTCAACCACTCTATAAAATCCAATTAAAAGAGCACTCAGGATCTCCCTGAGATGCTATGAGAGTAAGATTTAATGAATCATAGTTTGGATAGCCTGAATCCATAAACTCTATCATGCAGGTTGCAATAGTAGAAGCTTTTTTAATGGCAGAATAATGAAAAAAATTAAAAAACATCGGCTATAGCTAAGGGAACATTGGTGTTGCTTAAACTAACAAGAAGCCCATCCTGAAGTCCTTTAAAGCCAAGTCATAGAGAAGGGCTACTGAGCACAGTGGAAGGTTCTGCTAAGTCTTCAATGTTCTACTCAATGAGCTTA
>JAEMOT010001047.1:103300-148309 GCA_019297695.1 Apostasia ramifera | reverse complement strand
TCTCTCTCTCTCTCTCTCTCTCTCTCTCTCTCTCTCCTTCCCTCCCTCCCTTTGAGAAAGGTGTAAGTCTGAGATAATCTTTGAAGCTCATTTGGTCTTGATTCCCATATCTGAGCCTTCCTCCCTTTCCAAACATTACTGAAAGTTGAAAACTTCCGAACGTCAAAACTGTGGAGTTCTATTCTGGTGGCATATGCGAACTAGTTGTTCGGATCTACCCTTCAGGGGAAGCCTGTTCAAGGGAGCAAGTATGTGAGTCAAGTCTTTCACAGGGGAGTGGTCACATCTTCCATTCGAACGCTTCAAAACAAGCCTCTGGAAATGCATTTCTCAAACCTTATCCTTCACGGATATCTCAAAGGCTTCATTCAAAGTGACATATATAAAATTATTCTTTGATGACCTTATTTGAAGGGGCGGCTTCAGGGTCATTTCAAACAACGGTTTCAAATTTATCCTTCGAAGCATTCATTCGAACCTCGCCTTCGAAGTTGTTCTTTCGAAGACGAAAACACATGTACATATCTGTACGTATTCCTTAAAGAAAAACCACATTCGAATTATCTCCATGTACCTAGTCTTCAAAAAATCTCATTAGAAGATAACATTCGAAATCATGCATTCGGAGCAATCTCTTTGAAACTCATGTTTGAAAACTACATATTTGAACCTATGCATTGAAAGGCATGTTCGAAATCACGGATTCGAACTCACCCTTCAAAAATCCTGTTCAAGGTGATCTTCACTTGGGCATATCCGAAATAGCCCAAGATGTGGGGGAATGATGAAACTATGGAAGCAAATCCGTATGTCGCAGTCAAATACATGACTTGATATGCCATTACAGAAAGATTCTCCCACCCTTCAAGGAAAAGAAAAAGTGAACATTTGTAATGTAAAAGGTGTTAGCCTCCAATGAAAGACTACCATGTCCCTGGAGCACTCCCACAATTCCCAACATACTCATGGGACCTAGACTCTGAAAAGTCAACAATTTAGTCTGAAGTTATTGTTTGTGCTCGTGATGTCTACCCCTTGATAACAGGCTATTATAACTCACGAAGTACTGTCTTGCAAACTCAATGAGTTGGGTGAGGAAATGCTAAAAAGATCACAAGTGGGTAAATCCCAATTTTATAACTGAACAAAGCCAATAAAGAAGCCTGGCCTGACCAGTTTGGTCATAAATGTGACGTCTTAGGTGTAGGTTCCATTATTTTCCACCTTCAGGTCATCAAGTTAACAGATGAATTCTCTCGTTAATCAAAAGTTTCATCTTGCAACTGATGGTGAGTAATTAACTACAGAGGCTTGCGCCTGTTGGAGACCGACATTCTTCAGAAACTCTGAAGTTTTAGAGTTATCACTTTTAGGGCGAAATCAATTTACCTTAAGAGAAGAAAATTCTATAAATGTAATGTATACTTGTTGATTTTCATCTTTTGAACGAATGCTATGTAAGTTATTGGGAGTTTCATCTCCTGTGTACTGCTGCCTCCGATAGCTGTCCTCTTGCTTGCTGTCGTCGTCGGCAGCTCCACCTGATGTTGTTGCAGCCGATACGTTGTCTTGCCTCTGGCATCACTGAGGCCATTGTCACCGTGCTGTTGGAAGCTCGATAGGGGATCTAACCTACTATTCCTTCATCTGCTATGCCGCTGTTGAGCCACCTTTGTTGTGACTGTCCAATGGTGGTTTGATCGACGTGATGTCAATCTCGTAGTTTGTTGCGACACTGACTCTCGCACGTGAGATTTCCGCCGATTCGTGATGTATTACCAGATCCGCACATTCCCTTGGTATCTCTAGACCGTTATCTTATCATTTGACCTATGTTTGGTTTATTATCTTGTTTATCTTGGGTCTTCCTTCCCTCTGTACCTTGTGAATTGTCTATGTTTTACTTCTTCTACTTGTTAAATTTAATTCTTCTTGTTTCCCTTGAGTTTGGATGTTGTTGGGAGTGATTCCATGAGTGGATTTGTTATGCTTACTTGTGTTCAATTGAAGTCCAAATGTGTAGCATTTTTTATGTTTTCACTGAGGTAGATGGCTTGCAAATTTAGGGTTTATCTTCCTTAAATCTTAATTTCTTGTGGTGGTCTTTCTCATTTGGAATTAATTCATACCCTCTACCCTTCAATTTGCATTGAGTTTAGTGTAGCGAAAGCTTACATTACCTCACCATAAATCATGTTCTCACTAATGAAATCAAGGGAAAGCCCTTTAGGTAGTGTATGTGAATCCTTGCCTTCAATATTTGACCAACATGGATGTGTAGAATCTTTAGTATTTTTTCAAATCAAGTGGTAATCAGTGAATAGTCAACTTTCTGATTGGTAATCAAGTAAGATTACGAATATAAACTTTACCTTTTTCTTATGTTTAGGTTATAACGTATGTTACAAGATCATTAAGTCTCTGATGCCCAATTATTATCTGCAAAATTTTTTATGAAGTTAGTACTTCTGGGGAATCGATTTTATCTAGCCTGGAATGCTTTTCCAGTTTGATTCAAAGTACCTATTGCTTCCATCGCATAAGATATTTGAGATTTACTGTACCTTTATGGTATTGGCTGTTATATTTCCTTTTTGTTAGATCATATGTTCTTATACTACCTCAGACAACTATTTTCATATCTTTTTGTAGTTTTTCAATAGCCTGGTCTTGGAGTTGGCATCTTCATATAATTGTAATGCGTGCCATGGTCTTAGCAGTTCTCATGATGTTGCTGAACAATTACATAATGGCATAACTTGTATTGTTGGTCTGCTTGATGCAACTTTTGAGATTCAGGAGGTGGACATCTTTTTAGCTGAATCGAGGATTTGCTATAACACAATGGCTTCACAATATGATGGTCCATCCACAATAAGCTCTTCCTATGGGAACTATGTACCATCCAAGGCAGAGAAAAGGTGTGCAGATGTTGGTTTCTTAATTCAAAAATCTTGTATTCAAGTTTCCCAGGAAGTAGATACTTTTGATGCATTGATTGATCTATCTGGATTTCAGACAGTTATATTTGATCATCAGATTTTGTTGAGAGCTTCTTTTAACGCTTGTCAAATTAAGAACCTTCTTTCAGAGTTGTTGGGAGATTGTTATCAGTTGTACTTGGCTTCTTGTACATTGAGGTTACATTCTAGCTTTATTTATGATATTATGGGTAGTTCCAGTGCCAACAATTTAACAAATATCATTGATTCAGTTGATTGGCGAGTACCGTTGGCAATTGAGGAATCTCATTGTCCTGTAATAAGATCAAGTAACCTAGCAGATGCATACAATAAACGTGAATCTCGTAGTTTGCTTGGCACATGCGCCCATAGGCGAAGTTCTGGCTGCTTATTTGGAGTAGATGCTGAAATTGGTAGTATTGTTGTGTCAGAATATCATGGGACAAAGACTTGCCGTGAATCTGGTCAACTATGTAGTTGTACAATGACAATATTTTTCCTTAAAGGCCTTCATAATATTAATTGCAAAACAAAGGTATTGCTGCTTTCCTTTACTTATATTAACATTTTGCCACTTCCCCAATCAAATTTTGGTTTTTGCTTTACATGGTGTATTATAATGCGCTCAACTAAGTACGGAATACAGAAATTTATTTACATCTGAAGATGTAAAATTTGAGAAGTGTAAAGCATGGTAATGATCATAAGTAATGGTAAACCAATTACTATGAATTGAGCAGATGATACTGCTTTTTTATTTGTGTGCACCAGCTTCCCTTTCTAACTTGTGAATTTTGAAATGATTCTGTTGATCAGGGTGGTTGTATTTATCTTGAAGCATTAGCTTTAGCAATGTTTCTCTCTTGTTTTCAAGAATATTCTTTGCTGATTGCGAGTTTTACGCCGCCAGTCATTCATTCATCTAGGGAGTCATTTGTCATTGGTGTTTCTGGAAATAATTTGGCTACACAAGGTTCGTCTTGTACCAATGAGCCTGCTCTACGCTGTATGTCATCTTCTTCATTTTCGAACACACGGTTTATAACTTGGAACTTCACTGAAGCTCTAGCTGTAGATCTAAAACAATTCTCAATAACTCTTGCAGTTCCAGATCATTTGGGTTTGTGGTCTTCCTCTATTATGTTTGTTTGATCGCCTTGCACCATGTGCTCTTTATTTACTTGGTGCCTCTTTTTTTACTTCTCTATTTTATAGGTAAAGCACAGGAATTTGTTCTTGAAGTTGATGTGTTTATAAGCCTTTTGAGTTTTGGAAAGAAGTTGATACTGGACTTAAGTCGTTTGTCAGTCTTCTCAAATCGCTTGCACAAAAGTATCCTGAATGAAAGTAGAGAAATGCCGACGCTACACTTCTACTCCAAAATGCCAATTAGTTCCACCTCACAAAACTCTTCTAAAAGTGGTCTCAAAGGTTCTGAGTGTGAATCTTCGCAACAGGTTGATGCTTATGCTTCATCACCTTCAGATTTTCAGAATAAAGTGGGCAATAGCCTATTTGGTTCTTATTGCCACCATTCTATCCTAAAACACATGGCTGGGACTGTTACAGTTGAGAAGTTAAACTTGGAAGACGACAACCTTACAAATGAATATAATAGTAACTGGGCTGGAAGGGGTGCCATCTCTGGTTTGAATTTGATGATTCATTTATGGGATATCCAGGCTAGTTATCTACCTTATGATTTTGTACATCATACACACAGTTATTCATTGCATATTTTCTTTCGAAGTGAAATTCTAATTCTTGATTTAGTAGTCACTTTTCATGTTAGCCTGATCTGTTTTTAATATATATATGTTGAACCAGATGAATTGTTTTCTGTGTTATGTTGTTTGTGCTTATTGCCTCGTACATTAGACAAAAACCACAAAAGCTGTATAACTGTGGGGCATGTTGCTGTTCATCTCTTTATTTTTTTTTCCCTGTAACATTTACCTGTTGGCATTGAGACCATTTGGGCATACCATGAAAATTTTAGTCTTGCCTCAAGATAGGTGTATGGTGGTAAGTAAAGTTAGTAATTTGTGTTGAAAATTATGTAAGATGTGAAATAATGTTGATTGTATTGAAAAGGGTGGAGGATGTGAAATAAAGTGGATTTTTAATGTTAAAATTTGTGTAGGATGTGATAAAAAATTATTTATTATCACTGTTATTTTTATTTCTTTATTAAAATACCCTTTTGGGTTTGAGATATGCCCAAAATGGTGAAGGGACCAAATGAGCCTTATATTTACATACCAGTAGATAACAGCTTGAGCATTGTAGCCCAGAGAGATTGATTACATAGGTTAAATTAGATGTGAAATGTTAACAATTTGGATCATCATATCAAATGGAATGTAACTTTATTGTAAAGCTATTGTGCAGCTTTGCAGCAGATACATGTAGAGTTTTTAAGAAGATAATGTTGATGTAGTGGAGAGAGCAAGGGATGTGAATTGTTTTCTGATACACATTAATTGCCGTACCTGAATTTAATTAGATATGCCAAGCTTCCATCAAATTTTTGCCACTTGCTAGTAGATGGAATTAGAGAGTGCTTCAACTTGTTGGATTTGGTTAAGTTGTCAATTGGCATGTATGTAGCACGATCATGCTGTTTGAAGATTTTGCATGGGATTGCTATTTACCTTTACGAATTCTACTTGTGCTCCTAGAATCAAAAAAAAAAAGGTACTCGGGCCCGTAAGATAGACCCATAATTCTATGCAAGTTCTTAATATATAAAACGTGCCATTTGACCTATTTTGCAATAAATAGTTGCTTGGGATTGATGCCAAAAAGGCATACTTTCCTCGTGTTAGTGAAACTGGAAACATATTCTTTCAAAAAAGGATGAAAAAGCTAAAATACCCTTAACTTATTCTCTCTCTCTCTCTCTCTCTATCGCATGCGCTCTTGCTTGCCTAGGTCCCAACCACAGTCACGTTTGGGTGGCTACCACTGAAGTGGCCTCTATTATCCTCCCTTGTCTCCCTCTCTCTCTCTCTCTTGTGGAGTAGCGGGTTGGCAACGTCCACGACAAGCTTGCTGGTGATGATGATGAGCTTGGCTTGCTATGGGCTAGAGGCTTAAAGAGAGAGTAAGGGATGGAAAGCGAGGGAGTTGAGGATATAATGGTAAATGTAAACTCATTTTTTTTTTAAAAAAAAGTTAACATAACTGTTGACGTAGGATGTAGGGGATCCCAAAAAACACCAAAAAAGAGAGAGTCCTGAGAGACGGCGGCGCGCAGAGGAACAAGCCAGATGATTAAGGCTTAAAAGAGAGAGAGGGAGAGAGTTCAGAGCATCCAGAAAATCACACAGAGATTTAAGGTGGTTCAGGGAGGAAATCTCCTACGTCCACCGAGCGGTCAGTAAAAAAGTTTCACTAATGGAAGAAAGTAGCCGTAAAGGCTAATACAATACTCCTGAAAGAGAAAGAAAGGAAAGGAGAGCTCCTCAGTTGGGGCTCTAGTACAGTGGGAGTGGGAGAATCTGAGAGGTTGCTTGCCCCCTGGATGCTGTTGTGATTCCTTTCTCTTGGACTTTGGATTTCAGATCTTGGCTTTTGATTTTTCCGGATCCTCCTGCCTGGAGACTGTTTAGAAGTATTTGTAGGCGATGGAGTGCACAGCTTTGTCCTGATTTTCCGGAGAAAGGAGGTGGACAGGCTCTGGGTTCACGCCGCTTGTCGGCCACCGGAGGGGCTAGAAGCCGCGAAAGGAGGATGCCATCTTTTAATATTGGTACCTCTTCTGGGGATCCGTGGCATCTGGAGCATGTGGATCTTTGATTTGCGGGCCTGGGAAAAGCGTTCTGCACGGAGAACGGCGCGGTCGGGTCAAGCTGATTGTGACAGGCACCGCTGTGTAACATCGTCCTCGACGTTACCAGGGATGGTCCTGGACCGTTGTGGACGAGGCTTGGTCGACTTCTCGTGGCCGAGGTTTGGTTAGACCCTCGTGTCTGAGGTTTGACTGGGGTCTGAAACCTGTGAGAACAGAGAGATGAGTTAGCAAATTAATAAAAGAGCTGAAGGCCAGCTAGGCGCCACGTGTACGACAGAGATGCAGTGCAGGAACCACGTGTTAACAATAACTTAATGGGAAACTTTATGGAATCCGTCGAATTGAGCCCAAATAGAAGATTTTTTAGGGCTGGATAAGACCTATGTGTATATTTTGTTGGCATAAAGGGACCCATATGGCATGTTCCACGTTTTAGGGACTTGCATGGAAACGGAGGTCAACATCACGGGCCTTGTTATAATTAACCCTTGCCTATATTTACTTAATGCAGAAAGTATCATGTATTGAAAGGCTGACAGTTGGGCCTATGTTCTATGACTAACAGTTTTGCTTGAAGAGGTAGAAAAATCATGTCTTCAATTGTATATGTTAGTTTTACTGCTGATGTGCTTTTGTTAATGCTTTTTGTTTTTTTTGTCTTTCCTAGCTTCACTAGCATGAAGTTTCTCCCAGTTTCCCCTACCTTGTCTAACACATAATTATTGCGTAGACTATTTTGGCTTTATGTGCACTATTCTCTGATATATTACCTTCGGAGGTCAATGGCAGCTCCATGCAAAATTTGGATGGAGGTCAAAATTTCAGATTTGAAGAAAGTGAATCAGATTACAAAATTCCAGATGGTATATGATAATGGCACGTATTTCTGCTGAACAAAAGAATATTTTTATCTTTAGTCATCATAAACTTGTATGCTTTGTTTCTTTAGGTGCTATTGTTGCTGTTCAGGATCTTCATCAGCATATGTACTTTACGGTAGAACGATTAGATGACAAGTATCATCTTGTTGGTGCACTCCATTATTCTCTTGTCGGAGAAAGGGCTCTCTTTAAGGTATGAAGTGCAGTATGTTTTAGAAACATTTATCATTGATTGGATTTCTTGCAAGCTATATGATACATTTACTCTAACTGAGACTCGTGAATGTTGGTTGTTTGGCTGGTCCTGCTTGCGTATAAATAGTGAAGACTATTACTCTAAGACCAAAGTTTGGCTATCTTTTATTCTTTTACTACATGTAGTTTCCTTGGTAACATGTATAAGATGAATAGGCATTATTTTAAGCTTTGTTTGCGTCAAAAACAAGTTAAATTTTTTGCTTCCTTTAGGTCAAATACCATAGAAGATTGAGATCAAGGGTGCCATGCATGTCCTTCTTATCATTATATGCAAAGAACAAAGAAGGGCAACCTTTGTGTATGAGCTTCAACCCAGGTTCGGGCTTTGTTGGCATCTCTGGTAGCAATGGAAAAGGAGATTCCCTTTGGGAAACCTTCCAAAATGAATTTGGCTGTTTTGAGGACAATTATGCTGATGATTTTAGAACATTTTCCTCTGCGAGGAAGGCATTTCATTTGGTGAATCTAAAAACTGACAGTTCTGTTGCCTTTGTTAATGGAATGCCTGAGTTTGTTAGGAAACCAGGAAATCCATTCAAAGTGAAGCTTTTTGATTGGTCTATCCTCAGCAAAGGCTTCGCTGAACTTGTTTCTAGATCCTTGTCTGACAATGATTATGATACACAATGTCCAGGGGAGTTATCAGGCACTATTGGAGACAGATCAGACTTTCACTATAATTATCCACATGTGAACATTGTCGTCCATGTTGCAACGCTAACCATCCTTCATGATGTTTCTGATGTAGATGATCAGCTTCCTCTCTTCCGGTGTTGTCTTAATAAGTTTACTATCATAGGACAGATTTTGTTGACCAAGCTAAGAATTATAAGTTTGTTCAGTGTTGTTCTTCAACTTTTTGATGCTATAACAAATTCATGGTGTGTGTTCTACGTGAATAACACCAGTTTCCAAAAAACACCCCCTCCCTCCTTCCAAATGACTGTCTATTGAAGCTTAAACTTACATTTCTAACCAATCGGAACTGCAGGAAGGAAATCATGGCTCCTGTGGATTCGGTTTTGTTTTATCGTTCGAGATTTACTCAGCTGGATAGACTTATAAGAAGTCATGGAGTGCCTCGTCATTTCTTTTTTCATTCGACTCAGGTGCGATTTCGTTTTTTATTTCATTTATTGAATGTTCAGTTCATTCCTTCAGGCTAAAAATGTTTTTTATTCTTTTGTATACTTATCAGGTAGATATAACGCTAACAGAGATTTCATTGGACATACTTCTTTATTTAGCCGGCAAAATGGATTTAGCTGGTCCTTATGCCGTACGACAGTCATCAATATTTCGAAACTGCTGCAAGGTTTCTACGTTACTTCTTTTTTTCTGTGGATTGTGATGATTTTTGTTACAACATTTTATATGTTCAAGCATATGTGAGTATATTATTACTTTTTTTCAGCTGTGATTGTCAATCAACTTCCCACAGTTATACTAAACCATAATTTCTTTATTCGTTATTCAAATGAAATTCCCACAAAAAGCATGATTTTCCACAATTATGCTTAACCATAATTTCTCTATTCGTTATTTGAATGAAATTCCCATTAACAGCATCATGATCCATTTCTTTCATGACCATGCCAAAATTTTATTGTCTTCAGTCTTGGCCCTTTGTATTCTATGTATTCAGTACCTGGATGTTAGCTTGCATGCCTATATCATGTGACTTCAAAGTACTTTTCTGCCGAATGTTTAAGTGTTGTGCATGTGTGCCTTTCATTTTGTCATTTCTTCATTAGACTTAGGTTGGTGGATGGAGGATGTCGAGCATCAATAACCCATCATTGTTCTCACATACTAGAAGACACATTCTGACCAATTAGTTACAGCAAGCCTTTTGGTGTGTTAGTGGCATAATTGTTTTTAATTCTGAATGTAGCATAGCAGCATAAGCAAATATTTTAAACTTCCTGTTCTCACAATTGTCTATTTTGCTACTTGGATCTCGGTAGACGGTGCTTAATGTGTTTATGTTTGTGTTTACTAGTATAGCATTTAAAATTATTTTCTTATGGATTTACTAATTACTTTGTCCAAACCAATTGTTATTGCAGCTGGTAAACTGCACAGGTCTGATTGTTTATTGTCATTTTCCCAAAAAGGAGAAGGTAGTTCTTTCTCCAGGACAATCATCATCTGTTTTCTTGAGGTATTGTTGTCTTATGATGTTACAGTATTTTTGAACACGCTCCCCCCACTTTTCATTTTATTTATTTTATGTTGAAAATATTATATGAATTTTTTAGCTTTCAAATATTTGTTGGTATGACAATGAATCTTTGCTGAGGTTAATATGAACATGATCAGTATGTGCCTAATTTAAAACTTTTTGCACCAGAACTAAATATGAAAAATTTGTAAAGGACTATTGTTCTTATTATAGTTGGATTATATTAAGGTTCAGCTTTAAACTTATATTTCTTTGTATTGGTTATAGAGGTCCTGACTAGAGACATTTAAGAAATAGTATCTTATAAAATGTATGTTGTTGGTCTTTCTCTTCTTTTTTTTACATGAGTGACATCTAATAACCCATCATTTTTTATAGGAGCTTTTATCAACCTACAATTTATATGCTTAAACCATCTAAAATGACTATTTGAGTTTATCCTCAATTGAGGCTACTTTGATTTTTTTTACGAATGTACTCATTTCTCGTCTTTTTGTATATATTCACTAATCCGCCTTAACGTCATTTTTGCGATATTTTATCTGCATGCTTCTGCTTTGTAGGATAGCACTTAATGCCATATAATATTGCTGGTGTTGTTGCTATCTTATCAAGTTTACCTTTAGACTTAGGTTAGTTTTTAACACAAAGTACATCAAATGCTTTTCGCTACTTAATCCATCTTCCTTAGATTCTGCTAATAACATCACCATCTATTTTACTAATATTTTATATGATTGAATTGAGATATTTAAACCACTCACTCTTTTTAATAATTTAATCATGAATTATTACATCTTTAATATATAGTTTCTATCTTAACTAAACTTGCACTCTATATACTCAATTTTAAAACTACTATGAAGAAACTTTTATCAATAAGAAAAATATTATAAGTTTATAACATCCTGTGATCTCAATGTAGAGGTATTGTCCTCTTTGGCTTTAGAAAAACTGTGGCTTGAGCACTTCCCAGGAGGTCATCCATCTCAGTGCTACTCCAGCCTAAGCATGCTTAAATACAGAGTTTTCTATTATTAGCCTCCCGGTTTTCCCCCAAAAGGCGCCTCTACCTTTTGAGATCACGTAATCTACTTATACAACTTAGGATCTCCCTCCATTTTCGATGTGGGACGATTCATTCCTTTGCCCCTCTCACCACTCATTCGGCCTAGAAGCCTGCCAGGAGTCGCATTTTGCCTCAGTGATTCCTCTCTTAGAATCACCCGGCGATCGCTCTCCGCCCTCTTCGGTCACGGGCGTCACAAGCCCACCAGCTTTCGTCTGGTTCGTCCTCGAACCATATTGTACTGTAGGAGGTCGGCTTTGATACCATATTGTAACATTCTGTGATCTCAATATAGAGGTATTGTCCGCTTTTGCTTTAGGAAAACTGTGCGACTTGAGCGCTTCCTAGGAGGTCACCTATCCCAGTGCTACTCCAGCCCAAGCACGCTTAACTATGGAGTTTTCTATCAATAACTTCACGATTTTGCCCCAAAAGACGCTTCTATCTTTTGAGATCACGTAATCTACTTATACGACCCAGGATCTCCCTCTTTTTTCGATGTAGGACGATTCATTCTTGTGCCCCTCTCACCACTCATTATTTGGCCTAGAAGCCTGTCAGGAGCCGTATTTTGCTTCAGTGATTTCTCTCTCTTAGGATATGCTATATGATATGTTTACTTGTGATGTCCCAGTTATCCGGACGCCAGAAATTATATATTTTTTATTTATTTAGAACAGGCAACATATAATTAAAATCATTTGCCGAACTTTTAATTTCTCTTCCATTGTCCTGTGATCCTTCTAATGCTGCACTTGCCACCAAAAATGGCAGGAGTCTGTTAATACAGACTCAGTAGACAAAACAGTAACCCAAATAGCATTTATTAATTTAACGCTGTATACAGACTAAATAAATCTCATATATTTAGAATTAGAGAAAAAATGAAATCAGTATCTTCTTTATAATAATTCCAACATGCAAGATATACTTTTTATATTATACACCAGAATCAATATCATAATTGCCTTTATTAGAACTTAATAACTTCATTTATTTTATTTATGGGCCATAGGTTTCTCAGCCAATCACCTCAAATGTCTCAGTCATTTTGGAGATCGTCACCTCCCCGTGAGTAACGCTTTCGAATTATATCACGAGATGCCATCACGTCAATTATCATAAGGATCCTTTCACAATGGCTCTCATTAGCCATTTTTATGGAAGTCATCACTCCCATCAGCCCAAAAGGGCATTGGACGCCGTCACGCCAATATTATTTAATTTAAGCTTGAGCTAGGCATGTGTGATTGCTTGTGAGAAACCTACCTTTAAGTAATCATTATTGCTTTTAAATCATGAATGTAAATATCTTTATTTCATTACTTGCTCATTGATTTTTTTGTAACAACTCATTACTTAATCATAATATTTACGTTCCATATTATAAATCCTGATTTCTTCATATTATGGTATTACCAACATTAAATGAAATATACGTATTAATTATCTTATTCTTCATGCATAACATGCTCATTCTTTCAATGTAACATGTACATTCCACATTAGATATTAAAACTTAATTCCATAATTATTGTGATATTATAAGCATTAAATGAAACATATCATATAGCATATCATATTTATCATGCATGACATAATCATTCTTCATATCCAGAAATAAACATTAGTTTGTAAGGCTAATATATCACATAGAAATGTCGAACTTCATGATATAATAAAAATTCATTTCACATGATCTTATTTACTAAATGCGAAGATCTATATATTTTACTTTATTCTGTCCCATCGATTCATTACTTCACTTGTCTTAAAACATATAAGGACCAACCTTAATAATTTCCTCAACTTCACAATAAAGGAAGAGATCATCTATCTTACCTCAATTGTGATTTTTATTTTCTCCCCACTCTTCTACTCTCATACTTGTCTTCTTTTCAAATCGTTGCAGGCTCCTATCTATATTAAGATGAAGAATATAATTTTTCTTTTCTATTCAGCTCACATATGAAAATAAATATAAATTTCTCCTCTTTTCACATACCTAATTATGAAATTGATTCTTATCAAATTTAATTAAATATTATTTTTTTTTCTAATCAATCACCTAGATCAAAATTAGAATATAAATTATACTTAAATTAAACCCCAATTTACTAGCCAGACTGTCCACTTTAACCAATCTGCTGCTTATTTAATGATATAACCTTCAGTTTAATCTCATATATTCTCAATCAATCTGTCTCTCATTTTTCTTAGTTTTTACATTTACATCATACATTCCATAAAAACACATCTACTAAAATTCTTTTGTAACTTGAAACCCACTTAATATATCAAACATCAATAAAAAGTAATCAGGAGATTTATTATAAAATTCCACTGAATTAATTCATTCACAATAATATCATAATTTCATAAATACAATTTCAAGAGAAAGAATTACCTACTAATTTATCATTTTGGCTAAGCTTTAAATCCCTTCTTTATTTCTCCTTTTTCTTCCTCTTCTTCTTCTCCTTTTTCTTCCTCTTCTTTTTCTCCTTGTTCTTCTTCTTTTTCTCCACTCACAGCAGCAAACAAGAGCTTCTTCCCAGCTTTTTTTTTTCTTCTCTTCTTTTTTTTTCTACTCTTTTCTTTTTCTCCTTCTCTGTTTTCCTGCAGCAGCTGTCGCTTATTTTGGTTTGGCGGAAATAGCGGACAGAGGCGGAACCAATGGGCAGAAGCTTGGGCAGAAGCTTGGGCAGAGGAGAAACAGAGGTTTAAGTTTAATTAATTACTCCTTTTTTTTTTTAATCTGCCACACGGCAGAGAGGAGAGAAGGAAGGGCGGGTTGGGCGTTGCTGGCTGCTGTAGCTGGTAGTTGGCAGCCTCATGTCTATCCTTTTTTTTTTTAAAGGAAAAATTATAATTTAGTCCCTCAACTTTTATATCTTTATAAATAGGTCTAAAATCTTACGTTTAGGTCCAAATTCATTTATTTTGAATCCAAATCAGCTTTAATTTTTAAACTTCAACTCAAATTCTTGAATGTCACAAATATCATCTGTGAAACATATACACCAAGATACCTTCTTTTGAATGTGTTCAATTAAGTCTTCATAACAAATGCACAACCTTCTTATACGTGTTTTTAATTATTTGAATATGAGCAATGCAAATAATTTTCTTTTCTAAAACTCCTTAAAGTACTTTTCTTAAAATTTTATCATAAAGTTTTTGTTAATCAATAAAATCAAATGCAGATCTTTTTTATCTTTATCTTTCTCCATTAAATCTTTTAGCAAGTGAGTAGCTTTCATAGTAAATCTTCAAATTAATTTTGCGGTACCCTAGTATCATGAGTTCACGACGAAATCTATGATTCATCACTCTCCCAAGGTTTTAAAGTACAACTCATAACTTATTGTTCTTGTAAATAGGTATCATATGTATAATTTCTCCATTCATTTGATATTTTTTTAGCTTTTAATATCATATTAAAAATTTAGTCATCTCAAGTATTTTCAATACTTTGAAATGTTATTCAGTTCTACTAATTTTTTATATTTTTTTTAAGCCTCCTAAATCTCAGCTTTACTACGATGGATGGAAAAATAATTTTTGTATTTCCTTTTGGATACTAAACTCACTTAAATCATTCGTATTATCATGTTTTTCTTTAAAAGGCTTATGAAAATATCTCATTAATTTATATTGAATATTCCCTTTCAATTATAAACTACTCTTTTAATTTCTCATCAAACTAATATATTTTTTCCAATTCTTTTTATTTTTCATTTAAATCACTCTTTATAACATTATTTTTTTAATCTTTTCTTGTATGTATTATTTTGACCATTAAACATCTTTATTATTTTGAGCCTTTTGTTAGATTCTTTCAATATATTTTTTGCCACATTACAGATCCAAATAGCAATCATTATAGTTGCATTTAATCACTATGGCCTCGTTTATCTAGAAGTTTAAAATTAACCTGGTTTAATTTTAACCAGGCATATCACATCACACATAAAATTTAATATTAAAAATTTAATTTATTTCACATCCTACACATATTACTAAAATAATAACTAACTTATATCACATCCCTCACATATTCCAACATAATAACTAACTTTATATCACATCCCTCACATATCCCAACATAATAACTAACTTTATTTCACATCATTCACAACTTTCAATAAAAAATTATCTCTATCCAAATTTAACTTTAACCTTCTTAAATTTAACCTTCTTAAATTTAACCTTACAAACAAACACACCCTATAAAGTTATAATTTTATGTTTTTTGTTAAAAATTGAAAATGCTTGTCGATCACATCGAAATTTTGGTTGACCCACCTATTCGATTTACTATTTTATTAGATTTCTTTTCCATTTTCAACTTAGATAAAATGTCGGTTTCAGTTTTAGTTTCAGATTTGATATTTACTTTATGGACTAGTTAATCATCGATGATTGCCTCAATATGTACATTTGTTGAAAGATGTGACACTTAAGGGAGGCATGTTATTCCTTGCATGGAGAAAATTTGTGTTGATTGCAAAATTGACCTAACTCATGGTGTGGTATCCTTCATCTTAGGAGTCAAGAAAATTATGAATTTAAGTAGAGAGACCGTCTTAAATATGGAAGATCCATCTATTGGAGTCCTCATCTGAAGGAAAGTGGCGTCAAAATGCACATCCACTGCATTCTATTCAGATCATAAGAATGACTTGGTTCTTATAAGGTTTGTCATGATCTAGAAGGTTTTCCCAAGAGAAGGGTTATAATTGATGTTGGCTATCTACTGAAGCTCCCAACCTCGTCCATATGTTGTTGACTCACCCTTGGGTCATTGCTGAAGATGGCGTTAAATAGTTCTAACTGTTGGTTTATTATATTGAACCGACCTCTCCGGTCCAGGCAGGGATGTAGGGGTTTGTGTTATAGCCCCTGTGGCCTCTTCTTTGGGCCTCTCCATTCGGCAATTGTGATTATCGGCCTGGGTATTGAGGAGGAATTCCTCCAACTTCCTTCATCCACAAGTTTGTCAAGATGGGCCCTCAAAACGCGACATTGGTGAAGCTTTTACTATAGCAAATTAGCAATGTTGGAGATCACAATGTTTATTGGGATCAACCCCAGAAGGTGGAGCAAGATTTGGTCTCGGAGTTCTAACCCAACTTTGTCTCTAAGTAGCCACGATGCACTTCAATTGGGGACTATGTAAACTGATTTCATTGCTCATAGAAGCATCTAATCAATCTTTGTCATTATTGTCTTTCCTCTTCTTATTGTTATCAACATCCTTGGAGTGCTTCCTTTCAGCTTCTTTAAGGGAAACGAACTAGTTAGCTTTGGCAATCAATTCAGGGTAGCTCTGAGGTTTCATTAGTTGGAGGGATTTCGACAAATCCCCTCTCTTATGTCCCTTGCCGTAGTTATGCATTATTATCGTAGGGAAGATGCCTTTAGCTCCAGCAGTGACGATGAAGAAGCGATTGATATAGTTCCACGGGCTCTTATTCTCTTTTTGTTCAAAGTTGAGTAGTCTATATCTGTGATATCCTGAAATTTTATTTGAAGTTAAAAGAAATTGAAGTATACTTTGATTTGAGGTGTAAAAATTAAAGCTAGTTTGGACTGAAAATGAAGGATTTTGGACCTGAAAATAATATTTTTTTGGATCTATTTATAATAGAATGAAACAGGGGACCGAAATACAATTGTTCCAATCAGATAGGAACAACCGCGGGAACCGCCTCCGCCAGCCCTTTTTCGCGTGTCGCCTACGCCTGGTGAGAGAAAATGACTTCTCTCTCTCTCCCTCTCGGTTTTTTTCTCTGCCGCCCGTCCCGTGCCTCTTTGCCGTCCGCTTGTTCCGCCGAGCCAGCGAAGCAGCAGCTCTGCAGCTGCCGCAAGCTCTAGTAGCAGGAGGAGGAGGAGGAGGAGGAGAAGAAGAAGAAGGAAGAGGAAAAGTGGAAAGCTAGGGGATTTCTAAGCTTGGTTTAACGATTAATCAGTAGGTAATCCTGTCCCTAAAGTTAATATTGATACATTATTACTTGTGAAAACGGATGAATGTTGTGAGGTTTTAGGAATTATGTTATTATGTCGCGTATTCTATTAATTGCGTAAGGAGAAATAAATGAGGGATTTCAAGGTCTAGCCAAAACAGTAAATCGGTAGGTAATTCTTTCCCTAAAGTGATGTTTATTTAATACTGTGTTGTGAATATAATTTAATGTTTCAAGATTTTGGGAAAATTATGATATTGTGGAGAATGGATTAATTTGATGAAATTTTATAATCAATCCTCTGTTTGCTTTTTATTGATGTTTTGATCTACTAAGTGGATTTCGAATTACAAAGAAATTTTTGTAGACGTGTTTATATGAAATTATGTTATTATGTCATGTATGTTGTGTATGCTGTTATTTGAGTGAATGAATGAGATATGCTTGTCTGTGAGGTGATGTGGACGAGGGCGGAGAGTTTCCTATATATATGTTATTTCGATGAGGGTGAGGAGTGTACGCCGGGTGATGTCCTAAAAAAAAAGAATCATTGATGCAAGGTGCGGCTCCTGTCAAGGCTTCTAGGATAATAAGCTGTACGAACTTTTGTCAGGCTTATAGGTGAAAGGGTATGAAAATAATAGATCTACGTCACTAAACAGAATATTATTATGTTGTGACGAATTCAGTATGTTCAATGATAAGTTATGATAATTAACTTGTATATTACAATTGATATTATGCCGTTAAGATTTATGATATGGTATGTAATGTTATTTTGAGTAATGAGAGGATATTTGCATTCATGATTTAAATGCGATGATGAGTAAGACAAGTTTCTCACAAGCGATCAGATATGCCAGCTCGAGCTTGATTTGGCGCGACGGCGTTTAAGGCCCTTTTGGGCTGATGAGAAATGATTATTGCATTTGAGGTGATTGGTTGAGAAACCTGGGGCCCAGAGGTATAATATTGAGTTATTATTTCTAATTATGTCGATCATGATATTGATCTTAAGTATTTTAATGTGTATCTTGCATGCATGGAATTGTTGTAGGAAAGGTTGATTTTATTTTATTTCTGGTTTGATTCTAATACACGAGATATATTCAATCTGTATGTAGTATTGAATTGATCATTTTGGATATTGTTTTATTTACTGGGTCTGTATTAACAGACTCCTGCCATTTTTGGTGGCAGGTGTGGCACTAGAAGGATTACGGGACAAGGGAAGAGAAGTTGAAGGTATTTCTGAATTGTGATATATAAGAATTTGTGGTTTGTGTAAAAATAAATAATACTTTTCTGGCGTCAGGGAAATCGAGACGTCACAATATCGGAGATTACCAACCTCCCACTTTAAATGTTCTTAGGATTGGATATAACCTCGTGGGAGCTTAATGAATTAGCTAAGCAGTAGTTCTTTGAAGGTAGTTGGAAGGGTTGTGGCATTTCATTGCCTTACCTGGATTGGAGTATCTGATACCTGACTTGAACCTCTATGTGCTCGCACAGTTGGTAATTCCATTGTGTCTATTTTCGGCTACAGAACCCAACATGTATTTGGGTCAACCAAATGCCAAATGTTGTATTATCTATAGGCCCCTTAATGCCATACTGGGGAAGATTGCCCACCATCGTACACAGAGAGACACTATAAGGAAAAGAAACCAGCAAGGTGTCCATAGCAACCTCTTGGAAAATCGGCTAACTATTAGGAGACCATGCTTGAGGTCAGTATTGTGTAGAGGTCTCTGCTCTAGGCATGGAGATGCCATGGCAGAATGGAGGAACTTGGAAAAGTTTTAGCTGTAATAGGGGAATTTGCATCCCTTGTTGCTAGTAAGGTTGCTCTGCTTGTACTGCTAGAAGAGGCGTGAACTTTCCTAGTGAAAGAAATTGGGGTGCCACCTATACCATATCAGGTGAGGGAGGCGCTGCTTGTGTCAAACCCTGAGAAACTAGGTGATGCAAAGCATCTCCAATATCGACTCTGTAGGAGCACCATCTGCAGAGTGATCCTATTGCCAGCACACATTTATCTTATGTCGCATTTTATTTTATTATATTTTTTGTGCACTCTATTTAGTTAAATCATGTAAAAATCAAGTAAGACAAGATGGGTGTAACATTGGGCTTTTAAGGAGAGATTATTGTGTTTTTGATGCACTAATATTGTAAATAAGAGTCATTGAGCTTATTTAAAATGCTGGCCCATATAGTCTAAACCCTCCTTTAATCTTGGCCCTTAGATCAACTTAAGATGATCTACTAAGTGAGGTTATTAATGTTTGACTATATATAGCGTAAGATGAGAGGGATTAAGGGATTTTGGATCTAGTGCTTGCCAAATTAGGGTTGGAGAGAAGCTTCCTCATTGCTGCCATTGGCCATCCTTATTGACCCGTTGCTACTCGCCAGCCGGCCGGAAGCCACTGCCTCCCACCTTGGCAGCTGCCGTTGCTTTGGGGCCGCCGCCTCCAGATACTTGAACTTCTACACATTTTGTGGTTGATTTCCCTATGGATTGAGGTCTGAGTACATTTGGGTACTTATATCTCTCTTCTTGCATCTTCTCTTTCTTCTCTTCCACTATTTTCCCAACAACTCTCCTATGTGGATATATTTACCTCGTGCTTGATTTAAAATCAAACCCTTTTTATATGCTTAGTAATATATGTGTCTTTGTGAGTTGTTGGATCACCCATGGAGGTTTGATTCTTAGGTTTTTACTTGATTTTCCTAAGGACATTAGGACTCATTTTGGTTTGTAGCTTTCTTAGGAGAATAATCTAAAAATCATTTCATTAAGATCCTTATGTTTAGCTAGCTTAAATGTTTATTCCCATATTTGAATCCCAGCATAATACCATATTAATTTACTCTAATTTGTTCATGAAGCTCATGGAACTCTCATTTAGATTAGAAAACTATCTTAAAATTTAGGAAATTTTCATATTTAGTATCAAAGCAAGTTAATTAAGGTTTCCCAACCTTAATATATCTTATTTTGGCCACTTTCAAGGTTCTTTAGAGTAATTCCAGCAATTTTCTTCAAAATCTGAGGTTATTTCTGCTATTCCAGAAATTTTCTGCAATTTCAGAAATTAATTCTGCACAATTCCGGGTCTGTTCTGTAATTCCTACGAATTACGGGTCTCATTTCTGCATTTTGCCAGGTGATTCTGCAATTACAAAATAGTTTCTATAATTCTGCAATTTTTTATTCATTGCGCATACCATTCTGTCCTTTTGTAGTACTGCTTTGCAATTTTGCAGCCATATTAGACTCTGCTTTTCTCTGCACTACATCCAGGCCCATTGCATATACACCTACATCATTCTACATTTCATTTTAGTCCAACTCTGCTTAATTTAAGGCAAGCTAAAGTTTTTTTATCATAAAAAGTAGAAGCGGGCAGTTGGTACGATTGAGCAGCAGGAGACGTTGCTTATCCAAATAATTGATCAACTATTTGAGTTGACTTCATCCGTTGCTGAGCGAAGGTTTAGGTCTTTAGAATTGGCTTATTCTCCTCAAGGAGGCATCTCTGATCATCCTGAGGTGGATGCCGTTGAGGTTGGTAGTGAGGCTGAGCTCCACAATCAGGCAGGCTCATCTATTGCCCATCCACCCGGTGGATGATCTCTCTTGAGCTCCCCCTTTTCCAGGTGAGAGAAATAGGGTTCCGCAACTGGTAGTTATGGGAGGACGACCCCCTCAACTGCCCACTATAGGAATCCTCCCTAAGCCCCACCTCACCACTATAGGTCTTTAGAATTGGCTTATTCTCCTCAAGGAGGCATCTCTGATCATCCTGAGGTGGATGCCGTTGAGGTTGGTAGTGAGGCTGAGCTCCACAATCAGGCAGGCTCATCTATTGCCCATCCACCCGGTGGATGATCTCTCTTGAGCTCCCCCTTTTCCAGGTGAGAGAAATAGGGTTCCGCAACTGGTAGTTATGGGAGGACGACCCCCTCAACTGCCCACTATAGGAATCCTCCCTAAGCCCCACCTCATCACCCCATGGAAGGACCTGTGGCCCACATTCACCCTTTGGGCCACCTCATGTAGACGCACCGCAACACCCCATGAAACTAGATCCATATTATGATTATGGATTTCCTCGACATCGTGGTGACGATAAAGCAAGGCGAGCATAGGATCCGCTCAATGATTATGAGGTCACTCGGCATGGAAGGTTGATCCCTGACATTTGACGGTCGGTCGGACTTGGAAGTCTTCACCGACTGGGCACAGACATGGACTTGTACTTCAATTGGGTTGTCATGATTGAAGATTGTGAGATAAGATTCTTTAAGATGAAACTTTTAGGATATGCAAAAACTTACCGGAAAAATTGATAGAGACAGCTCCAATGTTTTGGTCATCCCCCTATTACATCTTGGGATGAGATGAAGAAAATGCGTGCCTTCCCTTAACTTATAGGGATCAATGATTGATGGGTTTTCCTCAATCCGACAAGGTACCAGTTTAATCACTGATTGCATGACTCGCTTTGATGAGTTGACCATTAGGTGCGACCTAGCTAAGGACTCGAGCATGACTATATCATGTTTTCGCATTGGGTTACACTTGGACATAAAAAAAGAGGTGTTCATGTACGACATGTCCATATTTGAGGCATATAAAGGCACTTTAGATCGAATAGTACTTGCGGGTCCCCTTGGCTCGTAAGCAGTCTGTGATCACCACTGAACCCCCTCATCAGACCGTCCCTCGACAGACATTCTGTGTCCCGCAAGGCACCTTGATTCCCACAGATGTAATGGGAAAGGAAATCACCTCCGCTTCAGGCACTAAAGGTGCAAGCGTTACATGGTTTACGTGCATAAAGTGAGCCACAATACACTATTCTCCCTATCTAGGAACCTGTATATGGAGACTGTGGTTGAGGAAGAAGATGCGCATGACAACACGGAGGAAGAGGTTGTAGTTGAGCCCTGTGATGACGTGAGTTTGTGGAAGCCGTAGGAGAGTCACTTATAGCATACACCTTGCAACGAGCTTAATTAGCAACGTAGTACTATCTTTCAGATTTACTAAGTGCAAACATATGTTTTCCAAGCTAATTATTGATAGCGGTAGCTCCATAAATGTTGTCTTGGCTGCCACCGTTGCTCGTGTAGGCTTAAAAGCCGAACCCACCCCAAACTCAACCATTTAAGGCTGCATGGGTTGATTGATAGTGGTGACCCAACATTGATAGTGGTGCCCATCACTTTGGCCACCTACACGTTTAGGATATATGTGTGATGTCATCCCCATGGATGTGATGCACGTACTACTAGGCCAACCTTAGCTCTATGATGTGGATTGCACTATGAGAGGTCTAACATATTTGTCTTCAATTTTAAAGGCAAGAAGATTGTGTTGACACCATCCTCACCGCCAGAGGCTAAAGCGTTGAGGGTACAAAAGAGTCGATGTCCCCTCACTGAGGGAAAAAGAGTCTCAATCTAATGTCCCCCAAACAGATGGAGCTAGACTGTAGGAATGGAACACCTATGTTTGCTCCAGTAGCAGCCCTTACTTCTTGACCAATTGAGTATAATCTGGAGATTCCCAAGGAGGTTAACTGATTCCTCGATGACTTCTTAGATGTGTGCTCCAAGGTGCTCCTAGATGAGCTTCCTCCTATGAAAGACATATAGCATGTCGTTGATATAGTGCCAGGCTCATCGATTCCCCACGTTCCTCATTATAGAATGAGCTCCACTGAGTATGCAGAACTTAGATGCCAAGTGCAGAAGCTTGTGAGAAAGGGCTTCATTCGAGAGAGCGTATCTCCTTGCATTGTCCCGGCCCTCTTTACTTCTAAAAAGGCCGGTAGCTGGCGAATGTGCGTCGACTCAAGGGTCGTCAACAAGATCGCAATCAAATATCTGCCAAGATTGGATGATACGCTGGATATGATGGCTGGGGCACAGATATTTTTTAAGATTAATTTGCATAGTAGGCATCACCAGATATAAGTGCAAGAGAGTGATGAATAGAAAACAACTTTTAAAATTAAGGATGGGTTATATGAGTGGCTCGTGTGGCCGTTCAGTTTGTCCAATGCACCTTGCACATTCATGTGTGTGATGACTCAGATCTTGCTAACTTTTATTAGTGTTTTCCTTATTGTCTACTTTTGAGGACATCCTGATTTATAGCAAGTCTAGGATGGATCACCTTAGCACCTACGTGAGGTTTTCATTATTTTTAGATGCGAAAACTTTATGTTAATATAAAGAAGTGTTATTTTTTGACATCTTCTATTATTCTTTTGGGCTTCATAGTGTCAAGGGAGGGAGATTCTTCCGGCCCCTCTAGGATCTCTGTTATCCAGGTATGGCCCACGCCGAAGAATATTCACAATGTTTGAAGATTCCTTTAGCTTGCTACATTTTGTCGAAGATTTATCCGTGGCTTTAGCTTGATTACTCCCCCCATTACTGACTGTCTAAAGAAGGGGAAAGTTTCAGTGGATCTCTATCGTTGATCGAGCTTTTCGAGAGGACATGACATGACCTATTGAAGCACATATTTTGTGACTTCTCGATTTTGGGAAAGTCTTTGAGTATTGTGCAATGCCTTCGACATAAGGATTGGGGGAGTATTAAGCTAGGAAGGCCACCCTGTCGCATGTTTCAGTGAAAAATTAAATGAAGCATGATAAAGGTAGCCACATATAATAAAGAATTTGTCATACAAGCTCTCTTGTATTGGCGTCACTACCTCATTGCTAGTGCATTTGTTTTATACTCAAACCATCAGACACTGAAGTATCTAAATTCCCAAAAGAGTCTAAGTGCCTGACATGCAAAATGGGCGGCTTTCTTGTAGGAGTAAACGTTTGTACTTAAGCATAGCTGGATTTTTCTAAGGACATTACAGCTCATTTTGGTTTCTAGCTCTTTATGGAGAATACCCCAAAAATCGTTTCATTAAGATCCTTATGTTTAGCTAGCTTAAATGTTTATTCTCATATCTAAATCTCAGCGTAATACCATCTTAATTTAGTTCTGATTTGTTCATGAAGCTCATGGAACTCTCATTTAAATCATAAAATTATCTAAGACTTAGGACAATTGCGTCACTAGTGCAGATGGGGGAATTGGCTATAATGGCCTTTCCTGCATCTGAACAAGAATTGCCTCAAGATCCAACAAAGGAAGAACAATTGGCACCACATTGGATGGTCCAATAGCTGAGATGGCGGCACCTTGAATTTGGAGGACCTCGATCTGAAGTGGAACTTTGGCTTAGCTTGAGAGACTAAACAATGGGTTAAGGCGACTTGAGCTAGTGCCGTGTGGGTGGCCTAGATGTGAGCTTGAAATGCCGTCTAAACAATAACAAAACTAACTACATGGTCTTTATTTACATTTGGAATTTCTAATGTAAATTTTTAGATGTGATGACAAAATAATACTCTCTTAGAAAGAGAGTGAAAAAGAGAGAAAAAGTGGCATATTTGTGTTTAGTGTTATAAATTTGTGTATGCAACAGGATACATAAATCATGCAAAATATTTAGAAAATCTATTAGTTGGTTCTTCTGTAACCTCTCTTTTGTGATTTATTTACTTGCATACTATATGACCATATACTTGGACTAACGAGATATTATTTTTGCAATTTCGTGTTCTTTTGTAGTTTTCACATGTATTTTTTCTAATCATTTAAATGAATTTTAGTTTTTTTTTTCCCATACAATAACAAAACATTTGTTTCTTCATGGTTATTTCCATTTTTTCCTTTTTGCCTCTTTACAAAGGTTTGCTGCATTGGATGGTCAACTCCCAGAAAGTGACCGCTCTATGTCTATTTCTCTGTGTGATAATGGAGGGATCTCAACTTTACCGCTTGATGTTTCACTTTCAAATGCTTGCCATTTCGCCTGGAGAACACGCATAGTTTCCCCGAAAGGCATGTGATCATTTTATGTTACAATGTCTTTGTTGTTATTTTTAATGGTGAATTGTGCCATGATATGCATCACACTTTCTTGCATTTTTAAACTATTTGAAATTCAGGTTCATGATGCACCATATCTATGTTTCTTAGGAAATTCAAGGAAAGTATATAAAATTTGCGGGATTTTCCATTTGATGCTAGATCGTTTGGATTGGGTTAGATATGGAGTTTTTAGTTGCATGTTGTTCAGTTACTCTATTATAGTCATCATTGTCCTTGTCATTGTCATTAACCTTTCCAAAATAGTTAGGATTAGCTAGCTGTTTCCATTGGTTGTAAGGATACTCTAGGTGTAGGCTTGACTCAAACTTTTGTTTTTCTGGTTTTGTTTGATCTATGGTGTATTTGAAGAATTAAACTATTTATTGATAAATGTAAGTTTTGAAATGTTTGGATTGGGGCTGAGCTTATAGACCAAAACATACTAGTATTCTCTGAAGTAAGCTTATATTGAATTTGAGCATCCTTTTAGAAGCCTATAATATTGCATGTGAATAAAAATGGGAAAATCTGAAGAAGTCGAAAATATATGAGTTGTTGCACATTGGGAAGATTTATGTTATAAGAATAGCAGGCAGCAAAAGAAAGAATTGGCTGTAGTTTTGTTTCAATTATTAACCCTCCCAGGATGGGTGATGTTGAATGAGGAGGACAGGCAAAGCCGTAATGTTTTCTTACTTTGCTGTTTTTTTGTGCTTAGTTTTTACTGCAAGCGCTTGTTTTATGCTTCTTATTTAACAATGAAATCATATGAGTTTGTTTTTTACAATTAATATTTTTTATGCTTTAAGCAGATTCAAAAACCTTGCCGGGGCCTTTTATTGTAATTGAGGTTGTACACAATGATGAGGTGAATTCCATAGATTTTAGATTTTAAAAAATCCATAAATTTCTTTTGTTATTTTGTGCTCAAATGATTCCATAAATTCTTGTGTGTTTATATTGTATAAGTTGGTCCTCTAGTTTGATAGTTTGGTTTTTTCAGGAAGGTTTATCTGTTGCTATTTTGCCGTTACTGAAAATTCACAATGAAAGCAAATTATCGATGGAATTGCAATTTCGAAGACCAGGAGAAACTACTACAGAATCTGCTTCTATCTTGCTTGAGACTGGGGATTCAGTTGATGATTCTATTGCTGTATTTGATGCCTTAGATTTTCATGGTGGTTCAAAGAGGACGTTGTTGTCTTTATCTCTTGGTAAGTTGAGCATTCATGCAGTATCATGTTTGAATAGTTTGTAATTTTATAAATTTATGCATTTAACATCTGCCATTATTATGAGATGCTACTGGATTTGTCACAGAAAATCTAGTTATTTATAGTGATTATGATCAGCCTTAAGCGACATTCAATTTTTTGCAAGTATGCAAATTTGTGTCGACGAAATTCACATAACTTGCCACTCTGGCATGTTTTAGAAGAATAACTAATGTGTATAATACTATAAACTGTACAAGGCCAAATTAAGCTCTAGATCTTGATTTTTTTTTAATAAAAAAAATTCACAATATGGGATTTCAGCGATGGTCCACCGGAAGAAGTAGCATTAGAGAAAAAAGCGACGATCACTAGATAAGTGTAAAGCTCTATTGACCTATGTTAAGGACCTGGATGTGCTTGTTTTATAATCATATGGACCTATGTGTAATTTGTATGACAAACCTAGTTATATATATTTCATCATTTCGGTAGAGAGGGATCACCAATTAATCTTTTTTCGTTATAATCTTGAATACGGTATTAGAGCTAGTGGTCACATTCAAATCCTTTTGACCCCCATTTATCCCTAGCATATGACTAATATAAAAAATTATATTGAAATAACTGTACTTAACAAAGCAAATTTACTTACACTTTTTTAGAATGTAATATATAATTTTTATTCATAGTTGATAGTTAATGAAAACAAAAAATTCATGCAGCCAACCACTTAGTGATATAAAAGACTTGATTATTTTTTGCTTGTTATTTTTTCATTATTCCTATGCCATAACCTGCAAAGTTGAGCTTTTAAATCAGTTTGTAATCAGTGATTTAATATGCTATCATTCCATGTTAAATTTATTCCATCATTTTCTCTCAGTGGACCAGTGAAATCAGCATCAAAACCATTTCAAGTGTATAGTTGGTGACCTCGACCCGAGACAATTATGACAATTCCCGAGGACTCTACTGCCCTTCCAGATACTTCTCTAGTCCTAGATTCTACCTCTGTCCATAATAACCTTGATTTTCCTATTGCATTCAGGAAGGGTAGTTGTCCTCCCATTACTCCTTATCCTCTTTATCATTATATATTTTATGTTGCCTTATCCTCAGACTATTTCATCTTCATTTCTTCCATGTCCACATTATCTATCCCTTAGGGTGTGTTTGTTTGTAAGGTTAAATTTAAGAAAGTTAGAATTAAATTTGGATAGAGATATTTTTTTATTGAAAGTTGTGAATGATGTGAAATAAAGTTAATTATTATATTGGGATATGTGAGGGATGTGATATAAAGTTAGTTATTATGTTGGAATATGTGAGGGATGTGATATAAGTTAGTTATTATTTTAGTAATATGTGTAGGATGTGAAATAAATTTAATTTTTAATATTAAATTTTATGTATGATGTGATATGCCTGATTAAAATTAAACTAAGTTAATTTTAAATTCCTAGACAAACGGGGCTTTAGCCTTTATTAGATAAGCTAATAATTCAATAACATATTTATTTCATAGGAAAGATAGTAAATCAAGTAAAATAAATTCAATAAAATTTCAAGACCATTTAAAATTTGCAGCAAAGCAATATAAATAAAATACCATACTAAATTACAAAAAATATTCATCATTTTTATAATAACTATAACAACAACCAAGCCTTAATCCCACTATGTGGGGATTCATCATTTTTATAATAAGGTATCAAAAACATAAGTTTATATACAGATTATATTTTACAGTCTCAGTTATTACAACTTGATTTACTTAAAAGCGCACATCAAATTGAAACATATAAAATCCATATTCGCAGCACTCGTCTTTCCCTTGTACATCCTTTAGGCAATAAGCACTAGCTAAATAAAACACTTATATGCCAGCATATGTTAATATTTTTAAGCAGCAATAGCAATAGCATATAAAATATGGTAATTAATAGCCATAAATATAAAATTATCATGTTAAATAAACATTCAGATAACAATATATTATCCTTTTATTATTTAATTGTTTTGTCTTTTGGGTCCTAGTTTATTGGTATATGTTTCAACTGCCTTTTTTCAATATCACATATATATAGGATCTTTTGGCAACTTTTATATCCTTCAAATGAAGGAGTGTCACACATAAAACTATCCTCGAATTTGGTAGGTTACTTATATCATATTCTCAAGCATAGGCAGTAACATAAACATGACTGGATACTCATTTTAATTCATTGTTGAATTTTTAAATATCATATTAATTTTTTTTAGTTGTTCTAGCTCCACAAGTCATTACTTGTCTTTTGACTTAGTAAACAACTATATTAACTCAGTAAACATATATTATTATACTTTTTATCATTCACATGATCTTCAAGTTAGTATAATAAATATAAATCAACCAAAATAATTCTATATATTTTCTAGCATTTTTAATCAAACCAGCCCATCAAACATGTAGCATCATATGACATGGAATAGCAATTCAATAAGCATAAATTTAATAGCAATACTAAACATTCCAATCAAATTTCCTTTTATGCTTCTTTAACTATTCACATCAAGTATAAATATAAATTAAACTAATTAATTTATTTAGAGGTCTAATCTACTAAACAAATTTGAACTCTTGCCAACCTCTTATAGGTCATGTTGGAGCCTTCCTAAGCCCTTTTTCCTCTCAGGTTTTATCGGCCTAGTTGCTGTCCAATTAAAGAATTATAAGAGCTACTTTCCTAGAGTTGAGATAGGTGAAGGATTGGCTTACATTTGTTTTACTTCCCTCAGGGCCTGCTTGGAGACAGGACTAATTTGGTCCTTGAACTTTTTTCTTGCCTAATTTAGGATTTTGTGGTTAGAAAAAGTTAGTGTTTGGTATGTGGACCAATAAAATCTAATAGAAATAATCTATTAAAAAATTAATTACTCAAATTAAAATATATTTTAAATAACGATATTGACTTTATATATATACATAATTTTTTAAAATTAATTATTAAAAAGTCCCTGTAATTAACGCATACTTATTATTTAACTTAAAATATTAAAAAAATTGCTCAAAAGTCCTTACTGTTTTTCGAATATTACATGATAGGTTCTCTGCTATTAATTTTAACAAATTTTTAATTTTACTTGTCATGCCACTTCAAATGTTGAAATTTATATTATTTTTGTTACCTGTCTCGTAGGTGCCAAAGCTAAAATCATAGGATTTTATTTGGGATAGTTACGAGTCAAGTTCAAGCAAGTCGTTGAGCTCAACTAGAATTAAGTTTTTTTATTTTAAGTTGATTCTAATTCGAGGCTTCCCTTTTTTTATTAATTTCATGAGAAGAAATGCTCCTTCAAATTAATTATTTCTTTATAAAAATATTATAATTTTATTACTTCAATTGTTACATATATATATTTATAATCTCATTTCTTTTATATTAATAATTATAAAACTTATATATAATAAATATTTTTAATATATTTTAAAATTTATGAATATGTATGTTTAAATAAATACTTTTTTCTGTAGTACTTTTTAAACTGCATTAAATATTACTAATAACAGCTTTTACAAATCAATAATATAAACATAAACTATTATTGAAATACATCAAATTTATAATAAAAGTAAATAAAAAATAAGAGCATAAATATTTAAATAACATTTTATTTCGTAAATGACCAAATTATTTTTGAGAAGACAAGAATGATTATAAACTCTTGTACATAAGAATAGCAACTAGACCAGAATAGCAACTCCAGTAGCAAATGGACAGAGCAATAATGTAATTCCAACAGCAACATAAAAATTAAATAGACAGCAACAACCACGTAATTCCATGGATATTTGAGAAAAAAATATTGCATTTGACATTGTACAATACCATATTGAGTTGACAAAGCATATTGTGGGATAACATACAACACAACAAAATTTCAAATAGGAAATGAAAGAGGAAAAAATTGCAATGCTGCATCTGTTGATTGTGATCACAAACTTCAAATAAGAAATGGGAAGAAGAAATAGTGAGATTCAACAAAACCGGCTCTGATGACCTGCTCCATCCCAAATTTTATAAAACCGCCATCATTATCTTCCCATTGAAATAAAACACATTGCAGGCTTCCCATTGAAACTATCATCATGTTGCACAGTTGTTGATTGTAGCAGCAACCGCCATCAATATTTTCTGTACTTTTTTCTGTTATACATTGCATAATAAGCAGACCTAATCAAATTTGTAGTCCCATGCTGCAAATCATCTCACATAAATGAAGCAAGAGAGATCTACCTTCCCATTCAACCGCCATCAAATTGTTTTTCTCTTCCATTTTACTAGTCCCACCAAATCTACTTTCTTCCACACCAAATCTATTTCATGAGGAAGAATTCAGTCCTCTCTGGACTTATTCAAGAAGTGTTTGAACAATTTGTGAGGCATGTTGTGCATCTCAATATATTCCTTTGAAGAATTTGTTTTTCCCTAGTGTTCTGTGAAAGTAATATAATAGGAGAAGTTTATATAGGTTTGTTCATCAACAACATAATTGGTATGAGTTAAGCTAGCCGAACGCACAAATAGAATGACATTCTATTATTAAAAAGCTTTTCATAGCTCGGAAAATAATCAATTCACAACAAGTACAACCATATCAAAATTATATAAATATTCAACCAAAATACCTGCAGGTCAAACAAAGAATCGTATGCAGGAATAGCTAATCAAGCGAAGCATCATCTTGAAATAAAAGTCATTTTCAGATCGCAATCTCATGTTGTAACAAATTCGCTAGGGTTTGTTTTTTCTTACAAAATTGGTTCCCATTCTTTTCCTCGGCATCAAAACATAGGGCAGAAACACATATCATTGGATGCAATTCCTAAAATCTTCAATCATTTATATTATCATTAACCCACTTTACTGGATACTAAACAAGATTAAGCTTAAATTAGATCTCATTTGCCATTTCACTGCCTTCAGGAAAAGCAACCATGTAACAAAGCATTTATGTTATACTACATTATAATTGAAAATCCTTCTCAGGACTTCGTAGTAGCAAAATTTTCAGCAACAAACAAAATCAGGCAAGGCTAACGAGAGATGAAAACACACCTTCACCAGATCATGGCCGAGTTTCTTCACGGTCAGAGCAAGCGTTTCACGTTGTTCGGCCAATTAATATTTTCATCGGGTGAAAGCACTGAGAAGGCAAAATCCCTAATATTTTTAAAATCTACTTTTAAAAAAAAACCTAAAATCAGATGCGAAAATTTCTCAGGCCGGAGAGGCGATGATTATGAAAGAAATAATATGAGGAGTTGGATTATGCAGATGGGAGGTAACATCATTATCTATTTTACCATCATTTTATATAATTGATTCAAGGTATCTAAAGTGCTCAATTTTCTTGACAATTTGATCACCAATTGTCACATCTCCAATATAAGTTTTTCTTTCTTGACTAAATGTGCACTCTATATATTCAGTTTTTGATCTACTGAGATGAAAACCTTTAGATTCTAGAGCATTTCTCTAAAGCTCGAGTTTCGTTTTAGCCCCCTTTTTAGTTTTCTCAACAAGGACAATATCATCTGCGAAGAGCATATACCAAGGCACCTCATCTTGGATATGTTCAGACATGACTTTCATAATCAAAGCAAAAAGATACGGACTTAAAGCCGAGCCTTGGTGTAGTCTAACTGTAATAGAAAAATTCTTAGTCAAACCTCCTTGTCTTCGAACACAGGTAACAGCTCTTTTATACATGTCTTTAATAACTTGAATATAAGCAGTGCAAATTCCTTTCTTTTCTAAAACTCTCCAAAGTACTTCTCTTGAGACTTTATTATAAGCTTTTTCCAAATCAATAAAAACCAAATGGAAGTTTCCTTTCTCTCCTTAAACTTCTCCATTAAACTTCTTAATAAATGAATGACTTCTATAGTAGATCTATCTGGCATAAAACTAAACTCTCTGATACCTTAGTATTATGGCGTAACCTTTGTTTGATCACCCTCTCCCAAAGTTTTACAGTATGGCTCAAAATATAAAAGTTACACATCAATTGAACTATACATAATTCTTGTTCTTATTGCTAATCCTCTCCTTGTATGTCTTTTCCTCCACCAGTATCTGCCAGTAAAAGCATCAGTTTACCGATCCTAGGACTGAGTAAATAATAAACACTAACTTGCTAATAAAAATAATTGCATACAGCCATTGTTTTTTTTCAATTACAATAATAACATATAAATATGGTAATTAACTGTTATAAACAACAAATAACCATATTAAATTAACATCCAGATAATCATATGCTGTACTCCTTTTTATTCTTTATTCATTTTATCTTTCTGGGCCCTAGTTTTTTAGAATATGTCTCAACTACCTCTTTTTATCATCACATTTGTATAGGATTCTTTCCAACTCCTATACCCCTCAAATAGAGGAGTGTCACACATACAACCATTCTCAAATTTGGTAGGTTACCATATCACATAGCTCGAGCATAGGCGGGGACGTAAATGCTGTAAGAAAACCCTTTCTATTTAATTGTCGAATTTTAAAAATATCATATTAATTTCATTTGGTTATTCTAAGTCCATATGTCATTACTTATCTTTTAACTTGGTAAATAACTCAATAACGTATTAATTGTACATCATTATGCTCTTTATAGTTCGCTTAAGTTTCAGCTCAGCATAATGAATATAAATCATCTAATAATTATTCGTTATACTTAAAAAATTTTTAATTATGTAATTTAATCAAACATCATGCATATAATATCATATTTCATAAATTAATAATTCAGTAAGTATGAATTTAACTGTAAAACAAACTTCTCATCAAACATGCTTTTTAAGTCGTCCACATCAGATAATAACATATAATCAAGTTAGTTGTTAATTTAAAATTTTAATTTATTAAATAACTTAAAATTCTTGTCTACCTCTTATAAGTCATGTTGAAACCTTAAGGTGAGATAGAAAAATAAGCGAAGAAGGTAAACTGGAGAGGGAGAGAAAAATCTTTCTTATTCTTTTTCTTGTCTTCTTCTTCTTCTTTACCTGCCTTCCTTGTCGTCCTTCTTGCCTCCTTCTGTCTCAGCGTCGCCTCCGACGGACGGAGCAAAGAGGGTGCGGGAAAGAAAGCCGAGAGGGGGAGAACACGTAGGCGGAAAATATAAAATAGAGAGAGAGCGCTCAGAACAGACGAGAGATAAGAGAGAGGGAGAGGCGGTGATGCTGCTATTCTTATTCCATTTAATGGAAAAATTGTATTTTGATCCCTCAATTTTCATTCACTTATAAATCTGTCCAATATCCTTACATTTAGGTCCAAATTTATTTATTTTAAATCCAACTCAGGTTTAGCTAATTTTAAATCATATTTTAAGTTGCCAAAAACTATAATAATAATCTAATTACATGCTTAAAACTATAATTTAGCAAAACATCATATCAAAAATTAAATTTCAGAACCTGCATGTCACACACCATGTTAGCTAATTGTTTATTCTCAAAAATATTTAAGCAGGCACTTATCTCTTAATATATTTTTGAGTTGTGCATGTATAGGCATTGCTTTTATAAAAAGTCCATTACAGCAAGGGATGTTAGCTCTTTCTTACTTATAGGAGCACTAGATTACCCCTCTCCTATTTTTCAGTCTCTTCTTGTCTTTAACTGTACTTATGTTTTTACCTTACAGGAAACTTCCTACTTTCTTTGAGACCTCGGATCAACAAATATGTTGAGGATAATGAAAGAAATATTGTGCTAAACTGGTCTGAAGAAATAAAAGGTGGAAAAGCTCTACGCATCTCTGGTCTATTTGATAAGTTAAATTATAGATTACGAAATGCTTTAGGTGTCGAACCAGCAAAATCATTCTTTAGTTCCCTGCACTGCTCTATTACCTTGGAAGGACAGCCCGTTTCCAATTTGTACTTTATAATTCACACAATCAGGACAGATGTACCATTATTTCAGCCTCAAAATGTTGGCGATGCTACAGTGGATAGGACCTCACCAGTTGCTACGCAATTGCAGAAGGAAATTTTTGTATATCCAACAGTTCAAGTTTATAATTTATTACAATCAGAGATATTAGTACTTATTGACAGTCATCCAGGTGAAACACTATAAATACGACGAGACTTTGTATTAGAAAAAATAAATTGAATGCTTATTTTTCTTACAGATATAGGTAACGTGGAGTTTGCTAACATTGGGAGGGAGGCTACCATACCATGTCATTCAAGTTCATATTTCTATGCAAACCCTGATAATATGCATTTCAGGGTTACCTTAAATGCATATTGCTATTCAAGCAAGCCAGTGAATTGTGGCGTCTGGGTAAATAATTTGGAAAGAAAGAGAAATGATGTCCACTTTGTTGACATAGAGTTAGATTTTGGAGGGGGGACATATTTTGCATTCTTGCGGTTGTCATCTTCAGACACGGGAACGATAAAGGTGGTTCAAGTTAAAATCATTTAGATTGACCAATTTGACATTAAGCTTGATTTGCCTCAATGCATGTTTCACATAAATGTTGCCGTATATGATTTCTTATTTGTTTTTGCATTAAAATCTTCTCTTTGATTCAATGCTTGCTTCTTGCTTTTGTGATTTTATTTTTGTAGGCAACTATTTTTACGACATACACACTAGAGAATAACTCTGAACATTCTTTGGTTTGCTCTGCCAACCTGAAGTCTCATACTTGGTAAAGTGATACATTTTATTTCTAAAAAATGTTTCATTGTTGTCAAATGGCATCTTTATACTTGTGCAGGGTACCACCTAAATTGCTCCCTTCCAATGTTTCACCTGTCCTGGGCTGTCTCTTACCTCCTCAGTCAATAAAATCGTGGTTTTTGAAGTAAGTATCCTTGGAAATCTTGCTAAGCTAGTTTTTGATTACTATATGCTCTTTAATTTCTTTGGTGGTTGTAATTTTTCGAACAACTCTGTTTTATTGGTTTTAAGTTTAAACTTGTTTAACTACAAGACAATCCCTTTCCCAAAAAATAAAATGTTTGTTTTATTTCAAGTTCTACACAAATCCCAAGATAAGGAAATTCTTAATAAAGAAACTTTTGACTTTACCTTTAAAAAAGTAGTTAAAATCATTTGTGTAATTTGTAACCAGGTCAAACAAGTTGTATGTCAGTTGCTTGGAAGAAAAGGCATCTGCATCATTTCTGGACCTTGATGTTTTGACTGGTTCAGCTGAGCTTTCCCTGGAATCTCGGGATGATGTTGGACTTCATCATATTACCAAGCTAGGGGTTTCACTACAATCTTATGTGCATGAAGTTTGTGTCCCAACTCAAGTGGTTTATTTTGTCCCAAGATTCATTATATCTAATGAGTGTGAGGATTCTATTTTTGTTCGTCAGTGCTATCCACAGGTTCTGTTTCTCTTTAGAAGCAATCATTTGACTAAAAATGTGCCATTCATGACCCTTTAGTGCTAATATCTTTTTTTATTTTGTGTTAAGGATAACAATAAGGGTGATGTATATACTACTGTGGAAGCTAAGCAAAAAGTGGAACTGCCTGTAAGGAAAAATGGAAACAAAAGTGGGGGGGGAAATCACAACTCTCTATTTAGGTGGCATGCTAACGGGATTGGTGACACCCAGATTTTTGTCCAGTTTTGCAAACAGGAGGTTGGTTGTACTGCCAATCGCTGGTCTGGACCTATCTGCATTGCTTCACTTGGTCGGTTTTTTTTGAAGTTCAAGGGGAATTCAGTGATTCCTACTGAGTCTTCCAGTCTGGTTAACCTACGTGAAAAGACATCTGCGGAATTTGCTGCTGTTTGCATTGTAGAAGAAAAGTCTAGTTTAATTATTTGCTTCAATATGCCTCCAGATATTCCACTACCATATCGAATTGAGAATCTCTCGCGAGGGTCATCAATTAAGTACTATCAGAAGGTTATCATTTTACTTGTTCTGTTGGAAATAAGGGGGCAAAAGATAGCTTCAAATTTAGATTTTATCATGATAGATTCTTTTTTTACCACCTATATTCTGCTGTAATTTATTTTTCATATATATATATATTTATATATTTGATTGAATCTTTCAGGGTTCAGATGAACCGGATATCTTACTACCTGGAGCTTCTGCAGGATATGTTTGGGATGACTTGAGTTTACCGCATAAGCTAACTGTAGAAATTGCTGGTATGTAACACTTCATTTTCTATTGATGAATAATTATAATGCCTTATATTTCTAGCAAAAGTTATCTACAACAACAACAGCCAATCCGTTATCCCACAAGATGGGCCTAGCAAAAATTGTCTATAGTTTGAAAGTTATCAGTTTTGAGATCATATTGCTCAACATTATTTTATGCTCTGCCAAATGCCTTTATTGTCTTCTGTGTGCATTAGTTTTGCAGCTGTAAGAAATCTATAAATGCGGTAAACTCTTGTCATGCATTTTTGCCCTGTAGATTTACTTGTGGATTATTTGTGAAATTTGAATAGCAATTACTACTTTGAGCTTCTAAAGAATATTTGTCATCATAATTAAAAATGATTATCATTAACATATGATCTTATTTATTAGGAGTTGACTTTATTAATGTCACTTTACTAATTATTCTTGTCCAATGCTTCTTTTCATATTTAATCAAACTTACTCAAATCTTTTGGTATAACCTCATAGTAGTTATTTCTAACCAATCGTTTTTTAACCTTTTAACCAAGAATTTTGTCAGTGCATCCATCTTCTACACTTTGGTTGTACATATCATTCAAAGTAATACTATTCGCTATAACTTTATGTTGAATAAATACTACCTTTGAACTATAGAGCTCACGTCCAATATTTGGTTTATGAATCATGATAGTTATGTGCCTTAGAAGAGTGATGTGTATTGTTCATCTTCTATTTCAGTGCAGTGACCAGGTAGAAGATGATGGCATAATTACTAGAGTCAAAATTAGGTCGTTGAGGTAGCAAGTTCTTATGGGTTCACCATGATGAATGAATGCAATGACAATTTGAAGCTTAGTTGTATAAGGCCACAGAAGTAGTTGCTAGACATCCTGATAAGCATTAAAAGGGCTTGATGCACCAAAACTGATGCAAGACAACTAAGATGAGGCAACTAAAGTTTAGAGGAAGAAAAATGTGAATAAAAGTAGTAGATAACTAGAGTAGGATTCTTACCTAAGGTCCCTTAATTTTTCCTTCTGGAATATTTATTTCTTCAGAAATTGCTGCACTAACTCATTCAAAGGAAAGTGATACAAAGAAAATTTCATTAATAATTTTTTTTTTAATATGTACATACTCCAGCCTATTTATTGGCAAATAAATTAAAATAAAAAATTAAGAGAAAATTAAATAACTATGACTCGATAATTATTCAAATAGGATAATTCTAACTAATTTAAATTAATTAAATTTATCCATTTAAACATTATTATTTGACATGACTAAATCAATTAGGATAAAATTTGATTTGGATAAATCCAAATAATTTAAATTTAAAAAAACATATATGAATAATGTGTATAATTTATCAAAGAGCAAGCTATGAAATCTAATTTAGGTTGTCCATCACCTAGATTTCCCCATCAATTCACCCGGGTGAGAAGAACTCAACTCCGTCGAGTAACGATCTACTCTACTGTGGCGTCTATGAGGTCTCCATCAATTTGTATCTCCAGTGATTAAGTAGATTTATGAAGGCTCCTTCGTCAATATCTTCAAATTACTTGAAAAAGATACATATCTCCACTAAATCAAATGTCTCTAGTATCTTGATTTCAAATACAAATTGTCAAATCATCAAGAATTATTTATTTTGCTCTTGATTTGAAGTGAATTTGGCTAGTGGACACTTAAGTATAAATTTGCTCAGATATATAGAAGACTAAACCTCATTAGGTATTACTGCTGGGTCCTAAAAATCACTAAATCTGAAAAACTGAAAATATGACAAACCTCAAAATCTAATGGTAAAAATAGAATTTTACCAATCAACTCAATCTCATTTAAAATTATAAATTAGGCTTCTTCACAAATTTGAAATTTACTTAAATTATCACAATTACTTTTAAAAAAAATGGTACTTATATGTAATAATTTTTTCACTAAATTTATTGATCTTAGAATGTGAATAAAAATGAAGATACATATTTAACTCAAAAACATTTCTCTAATATCCAATAAAGAAACAAAACAGAACTAAATGTATGTAGACTCACTAAACAAAATTCTAAGATCTATTTACTAACTTAACTTAATCATTAGTATATGGGTAGTATGCAGTGGTATAAAGGCATAAATTTCTTAAGAAATGCTAGAGAATGTTCCAGAAATAATTAAAAAGCTCGATAGCCCAACTTCTGGATATTTCAGTAAGAACCTAATCATACCTATGCCCAATTCGTCATTCTTTCTTCTTTCTTTTCATTTTTTCTTCTTAGTTTACTTCGATGACTCTCAGATAAATATTTTTTATAGGTAGTATGTTGGCCCAAAGGCTTCCCAAGTAGGGGGTGAATTGAAATTAATTAAAATTAATTTACTAAATAAATATAATGAAGATAGTCAAAAACTAGAAAGATGATTAATTTCAGAAATTGGATTACAGCACAGAAAATGAGCAATAAAATAGGGAATGCAGAACAGATGGCCAATTTCAGAAATAGAACAACAGTTCAGTGAATAAGCAATAAAAACAGGAAATATAATACAGATGATCAATTTCAATAATAGACCAATTAGCTTAGCAAATGAACAACAAAAATAATTGAAAAATGAGATTTATGTATTTATATCAATTTGTATGAAAATATTAATTTGAGGAGAATTTAAATTAGATTTAAGTGGAGTATATCAATTTTGCTACGATTATACCAATGAAGTACGCAGAGATTTATAGTGGTTTGGCTCCCCGCCTAGTCTACTCTTCCCACACTCCTCAAATGAGAATTTACACTAATCCACACAGACTTTTTACGGGAATTAAAGCCGAATAAATCCTGTTCAAACCCCACGACTTTTTATAGGAACCAAAGCCGAACAAACCTCCTAAACCCTACGGCTTTTTACAAGAACCAAAGCCGAGCAAACCTAATAATCTCTACGGCTTTTTAGAGGAACCAAAGCCTAGTAAACCTACTCAACTACAACCTCCACACAAAGAGGATAACAAGAAAATGAAGAGAGTTTGCTAGACTAGCTAGCTTAAATTACAACTTTAAATAAGAAGAAATAATACAATGAGGAGCTCTATGCATATGCAAAGTTGCTAGGGAAACACTTAAATAGATCCGAGAACAGCACGTATAAGAAAACAATGAGTAAAAATAGATTTAAGAAGTTATTGATGAATGTCACTATGTTCTTTCAATAATACTCAAAAAACAAATTATAACCAAGAGTTTTGAGTAAATCGCAGCAAGTAAAAGCATAAAAATTTAAGGTTTACAGCAAGATGCGGCAAAAAAAAAAGCAAAACAGAGTAATTTCAGAAGCTGGGAAAGAAGAACCGGGGAGAAAAGGAGCTTCTTTTCACTTGAAAAGCACCATAGATAACTTTCCTTATTTTTGTGTAAAAGCATGCAACACCAGCCAACACAAACGAGACAACAATAAGTGGAGTGAAATAAAAAAGAAGTGAAATGACATGCCTCAATTTTTTAATGTAATAGCCATCACAAATATCAAATCAGGCTATATAAATAAATTCAAAGCCAAAACGGTTAGCTCACAAGTCAAAAATTCATGGAGTAAACAAGGCAAAAAAATACAAAAGAACGGTATGAAAGCACTCCAATTTGGATTAATATGGCTCATAATGTATTTTAGATAATATGCAAGTATTATCTAATGGATTATGGGCTGCCATAAAATAAAGAGAGGATGCAAAATTTCAAGTAATCAAGTAGGTTTTCTATTGTAGGTATTAATTTGAGTTAAGCTAAACCATCATCTAACCTAACATATAATAAGTAGTGAATTTTGAGTTAAGCTTTAAACTCTAATCAATTTACTCAATTACAAGCAATTAATTGAGTGAGCTACACTCTCAATTCAAATTACTTAAAATAAATAGGTTGTTGAGGCTTTAGCTTAGCAACCAAATAAAACAAAAGTCTTGGTTGAATAGACTTCCACCAATACTCAGCTTTTTCTTCGAGCATAAACGTAGCAAATCTGATTCTATCTTCATCTCCACATTTCAATGCGGCAAATATTTCTCCAATTTATTTATCCAACCTTCGGCTTCATCAGGATCACCAGAACCTTTGAAGTAAGGTGGATCTAGCTTCTTGAATTTCTCAAGTGTACATTCAATATTATTTCCAGACGATTCAGACTGCTTCCCTTTGTCTTTCTGATAATTGCCTTGTTCAACTTGTTTCTCTAATAGAGTACTAACCCTGTCCAAAGTCTCATATATGCCCTTAAGCTGAGTCTCAACTTTAGGAGCTTCTCTTCTAGTATACATCATTTTCTTCACCTATAGATAAAAAATAGATGATCAACTTTAATTACGAATCATCTATTATCTATCGAAAGATCACTTCTTTAATAAAATCATAACCTATTGCTCTGATACCATAATTGTCACAACCCGAAATCCAAATAATGAACTCCGTGCCGTGAACTGTCAATGGTCAATCACTTAACAGCGGAAGCTTATAAAAACTATCATACAAACGACTAATCAGAGCAGCTAAACACCTCAGTAAAAAAAACAAATTAAAAAAAAACCACCAAAAGTATACAATATCATATTCCAAATATTTACAAGATATCTCAGACAAACTCACATCTGACATATCAAGAGTCCCAAAAAATCTGTAAACAAGTCCTATTCACATATTTACAAGATCACACGACTGACAAAGAAACATCACCTCCTTTCAAGGCTTCCAAAAAGAGCAGAAAGACTCCAATCCCAGGTTTGCACTTAATCTGAAAATTTTGGTGTAAAGAAGTGAGCTTACAACTCAGTAAGAGGACTATTCACAGCAAATAAAATGAATACTCCAATTACTTAGTTTGTCAATTCGATCTTTCGAAATAACTTTTTCAAACACACAGTAAGATAATTCATATGCCGCAAGCGGATGAAATGCATATGAAATGCAATACATATATAACCCACCGATATACACAGATGGATTCGATATATAACCTACTGGCCAGAGGTTCCAGATATCCTTGAAAGAGGTTCAGATATCCTCGAAAGAGGAACAGATTCATATTCTAGTCAAGTTCAGATCCCGTCATGGGCTACATAGAAATGACTTCCAGCACCAAAGAAGTCAAACCACATGACGAGTTACGGTGCTCATTCCAATTTACTTGACTAGTCTTCACAGCATTTCCTGAAATCCAAACAAATAAGTATTTTGCAAATATGCAATAATCATGCTCCATGTGTCAATCAAACATTTCTTTATCCATATTAAGTCAATAGAAAATCTTTTAAATCAAAATCAGAATATTCCGGTTAATTAGAAAACTATGCAAAGTCGATAAATTCATCTCAGAAGCCATGAAAATCCACTTACAAAAGAGTTCCAATTAATTCCGCTGAAATCCTCTTTTTTTTCTCTTCTCTTCTTCTTCTTCTCCTTTTTCTTTTTCCTCTGGTTCCAGCAGCAGCAGGCTGCTGCTTGCTTTGGGTTGGCGGAAGAAGGCAGGCGGAGAATCGGGCGGACGGAAGCTCGGACGCGAAAAACCGAGAGGGAGAGAGGAAAGAAGCTTTTTCTTCTCTCTCCAGGTGCGGCAACACGCGGAAAAAGGGCAGAGCGGGCGAAGGCGGTTTCCGCGGCAAGCTTATCCCAATTAATGGAAAATTGCAAAAAAAGTCCCCAACTTTCATACTCTTATAAATAGGTCCAAAAATTATTTCTTTTAAGTCCAAAATTATTCATTCCAGATCCTTCAAAACCAGGTTATTACAATAAATGTGAAAAGAAATAAAGTTTTTTTAACTAGAAAATCAAACGGAAAAATACAAGTAGAAATTTTGGCAAATATGCACATACTTACATCATTGTCCTACAGAAATAATAAAATAAAAAATAATTTAGCAATTGCACACTAAATACCTTTCTCCTCCTTTGGCATCATCAATAAGATACCAAGAAGGATGAGACAATAATAATTCTCAACTGATTTAATTCATCTATTACACTAATAAAATTAAATATAAACACCTCAACCATTATATTATTTTTTGTTGGGGAAGAGATGGCCCATAATAGAGTCAATTTTGAGGTCAAGAATCTCATGAGTGGTTCCATTATGGCTGGCAAGATCACTGAGTTGAGAGGCTACATGTGTAAGCCTTTGAATTTGAGCTTGGAAAGAGAGAATTATGAGATCTTGCTATTGAATGAGATAAGCCAGCTCCTGAAAGGCATCCACAATGAAATGGGCAAATCTGGGAGTGAATATTGATGCCAGATTAGATCTAGATGAGGATGGTTGGGAGGTGTAAGAGGGTTTTGGCTGGCGAAGCTTAAGGCTGTCCGTAAAGATGGAATAATATCCAGCACCAGGAATTTCAGAGGAAAAATCAATCCCATTGTTGGAGCTCAGGTAATAACAGATGATATTTCCATAATGCAGGCTCCTATGGGAAAGAAATTTCCTAAGAATATTGCGAGAACCCTACCCTTCAGTGTCGAGAACCCTACCCTTCAATAGATAATAAACAGCGGATTGATGAACATTAGTCCAGTCATTTTTGTGTCCACAGATTTGGATCAGGCATTCTTGGAGAATTCTGCCTAGGGTTTTGGCATAATCACTGCAGGCGAACAGCTTTTTGACTTTGCCAGCTAAATGCCTCTTTACGCCAGGAAGATTAAAAGAAGGGTCAAAGCCGAGAGTTGATTCAATATCACAAAATGAGTTGGACTCAACTTAAAGATCAAAGAAGGAGATAAGATTATCAGGAGTACTGAAACCAAAGAAGGAAATGAGATCATCATCAGTGATGTGATAGGTTTCCAAAAGTTTCCATAGTCCTATTTTTCAAATCGATCTTCATGTTGGCATAGAAAACTTGAACAATGAGAGGATGGACAGGAGTATTGCAACATAGCCATTTGGTCCAGACTTGCCTTTTTATGATGCCCCTGATAAAATCATCAACCATTCTCAACTTGACTGACTTCACATTTAAGATAGGAATTTCTTCAACTAAGTTAAAGTAATTCCTAGCACTGGCATTCAGCAGAAGGGAGGAAAATAGAAGTGAGTTTGGCTGGCCCTTTCTTCTTTTTGTCCTTCATCTTAGGGGATGGAGGAGCAGTGGAAGAAGATGAAGAGTCTGAAGATTGAGTAGAATAGGATGAGGATGAGTCAGTTGAAGGTAAGGGAGAGACAAGTTGCTTTTGTTTGTCTCTCTTCACCTTCGGTGAAGGGAAGGAATAGGAGGTGAAACCAGAAGGGGAAGAAGAATGAGATGGGGCAAAAGATTCCCCTTCACTGATCTCCACAACAGGGGGCAGAGCTGAAGGTTTGGGCCTACTTCCAGTGAGAACAGTCTTCCCAAACCTAAGCCTTAGCCTTTGTTTCCTATTAGAGGTGAAGGAGGGCGCAATAGTAAGTGCAGCAAAAGATTTACCTGGCCTAAGCAATTTTTTCTCCTTCGTGCTTGCGGCAAGAGGAGGTTCAAGCACAGATGCTTTGGTTGTGGCTGACCTGGTGGTTCTTTTTGTTGGAGAATCACCTTCGGCCTTCTCACTAGTATATAATGCTAAATATTTTATATCTTTTTAATCAATAGAGCTCAAATCTACTTGATAAATATTATTAAATCTAGAACCAACAAATATAGCACAATTATCATATTTGATTAAGTATTGAGAGGTATTGAAGGAAATTTCATATCTATTGTCACATAATTGAGAAATACTAAAAAGGTTATAAACAAGTCCATTATCTAAAAGGACCTTATCGATAGGGGTAGTAGAATCTTTACTGACTTTATCAATTCTAATTATGTGTTTCTTGGTATTGTCACCAAAGGTCACAAAACCTCTATTCTTTGGTTTTAGCGAGGTGAATTTTGATTTATCTCTGGCCATATAGCGTGAACACTCGCTTTCCCAGTACCACATGCCTCCACTGGTCCATATATGGAGACCTACCTGTAGAGAAAATCTCAAATTTTTGTTTTAGGTACCTAAATACATTTCGGTCCTAAGCGATTAGTTGCAAATGCATTATTCATATGTGATATATCTTTAGGAATTCATGCATAAAATATGCATTTAGATATAAGCATAGATCTTCTAATCATATAAGTATGTGCAACATGGCCATATTTATTACAAAAATCACATACAATATGAGGCATAACATGCATGTGAGCATCTATATCTATATATTAAAGATGGTACCTGCAGTGAAAATTATGCATTTCCCATTTTACCCTCATTAAAGCTTTAAACAATTGCTTTCTCTCTCCTGCCGCCGCCTCCCTCTCTCCTCTCTCTCTCTCCCCACCCCCAGCCTCCTTCTCTCTCCTCTCCCTCTCTCTTCTCTCTCTCTTGAGCCGCCCACCTCTTTCAAATATAATAATTTTGCCCTCATTAAAAATTAAAACAATTGCTTTCTCTCTCCTGCCGCCGCCTCCCTCTCTCCTCTCTCTCTCCCCCCCGGCCCACCCCCAGCCTCCTTCTCTCTCCTCTCTCTCTCCC
>JAEMOT010001047.1:4921-97661 GCA_019297695.1 Apostasia ramifera | reverse complement strand
AGAGAGAGAGGAGAGAGGGAGGCGGCGGCAGGAGAGAGAAAGCAATTGTTTAAAGCTTTAATGAGGGTAAAATGGGAAATGCATAATTTTCACTGCAGGTACCATCTTTAATATATAGATATAGATGCTCACATGCATGTTATGCCTCATATTGTATGTGATTTTTGTAATAAATATGACCATGTTGCACATACTTATATGATTAGGAGATCTATGCTTATATCTAAATGCATATTTTATACATGGATTCCTAAAGATATATCACATATGAATAATGCATTTGCAACTAATCGCTTAGGACCGAAATGTATTTAGGTACCTAAAACAAAAATTTGAGATTTTCTTTACAGGTAGGTCTTCATATATGGACCAGTGGAGGCATGTGGTACTTGGAAAGCGAGTGTTCACGCTATATGGCCAGAGATAAATCAAAATTCACCTCGCTAAAACCAAAGAATAGAGGTTTTGTGACCTTTGGTGACAATACCAAGAAACACATAATTAGAATTGATAAAGTCAGTAAAGATTCTACTACCCCTATCGATAAGGTCCTTTTAGATAATGGACTTGTTTATAACCTTTTTAGTATTTCTCAATTATGTGACAATAGATATGAAATTTCCTTCAATACCTCTCAATACTTAATCAAATATGATAATTGTGCTATATTTGTTGGTTCTAGATTTAATAATATTTATCAAGTAGATTTGAGCTCTATTGATTATAAAGATATAAAATATTTAGCATTATATACTAGTGAGAAGGTCGAAGGTGATTCTCCAACAAAAAGAACCACCAGGTCAGCCACAACCAAAGCATCTATGCTTGAACCTCCTCTTGCCGCAAGCACGAAGGAGAAAAAATTGCTTAGGCCAGGTAAATCTTTTGCTGCACTTACTATTGCGCCCTCCTTCACCTCCAATAGGAAACAAAGGCTAAGGCTTAGGTTTGGGAAGACTGTTCTCACTGGAAGTAGGCCCAAACCTTCAGCTCTGCCCCCTGTTGTGGAGATCAGTGAAGGGGAATCTTTTGCCCCATCTCATTCTTCTTCTCCTTCTGGTTTCACCTCCTATTCCTTCCCTTCACCGAAGGTGAAGAGAGACAAACAAAAGCAACCTGTCTCTCCCTTACCTTCAACTGACTCATCCTCATCCTATTCTACTCAATCTTCAGACTCTTCATGTTCTTCCTCTGCTCCTCCATCCCCTAAGATGAAGGACAAAAAGAAGAAAGGGCCAGCCAAACTCGCTTCTATTATATCCAATGTTATGGGGGATGCTATAGCTTAAGCATCGTGACCGATGTTGAGGAAGGCGAACTAGCGGAATAGAGTAGTATCGTATCCGATGTTATGAGGAATGCTGTAGCTTAAGCATCATGACTGTCGTTGAGAAAGGCCGAACTGCAGGGTCGAGGTCTGCAAAGGAGAAATTTGATTAATGTTTAACTCAATTAATCAAATTATGGTGTGATATGCTTACAATTTGTTAGTCGCTGATAATATTATGTTAACAATATGAAATGATCGGTGTATTTGTGTAATTTTTATTTAGTGTGAGTTTTATCTACTCAGTTCCTAGTTTGGTGGACTGATGCCTTTTTGGCAGGAACTCTTTCACCAAAACAGGCACAGGGCAAGGGCAAGGAGATCAATGAGGCCTACCTGTTTCCTGTTTTGTTATTTTATTATGTTATTCTAAAACTTTATATATACAAATAATCTTTTATATTTTATCATAATAAAGCTATGAAGTGATGTTAATGAAAATTCTGAACTTCTATATTATTGTGTCTTATGGTACTGATCTTTTGGAAAGAAATTTTTAATTTGAGATACTATTGTAACAACTTTTGTGACTTCCTATTCATGTAATTGTGATTTCATTTTTCATTCAATTAGCGCAAGGGCGTGCATGGGGAGTACGAGTGTGTGACGGGATCACGCGGGATGCGTGACCAAGGGATGGGCCCTGCATGGAGCTCCAGCAAGTGCAATCTTACCTGGGTCTCGCAAAGCAAGGTTGATCCCCACGGAGTAGCCGGTGTTGAGCGTTGCCTTGCATCGGCTCATGTGATTAGGCGTTTTGAAGACATTGCGGAGGCAAAGGTGGAACTTGGCTCTAAGGCGATGAGACAGAGGTGAACTTTGAGCAATTGTGCGACGGCAGAGGCGAAGGTGGAACTTGGCTTTAATATCAAAACTGATGTAGGACAGCGTGCTCTGATACTGAAACTGATGCAAAACAACAAAAATGAGGTTGCTAGAGTTTAAAGGATGGAGGAAAATATGAAGAAAAGTGGTGGATAGTTAGGGTTTTTAGGACTCTCACCTAAGATCTCCTATCCTTCTTTTTCGGAATATTGATCCCTTCCCCTCAACTAACTCATTCCAATTTCATATCCATATAAAGCTAATTTTGTTAATCAATTTTTTTTTTAAATAACTACAAACTCCAGTTTATTTATAGGCAAACAAAATAAAATAAAAATTAAGAAAAAATAGATAATTATGATTCTAGTTAATTATCAAATTAGGGGTAATTCTAACTAATTTAAGTTAATTAAATTTATTCATTTAAATGATATTATTTAATATGATTAAATCAATTTAATAAAATCTAATTTGAATAAATCCAACTAATTTAAATATAAAAAAAAAAAATTTAAATAATCTACATAATCTATTAAGAACAAGTTATGAGATCTAATCTGGATCGTTTATCATCTGGACGTGCCTATCAGAATTACAAGTTAATGATGGTATAATATGATCGATCGAAGTTCCAAATCAACAAATGTCCATGATGTATTAGACAACTCTTGTTTACTTTGAAGAACTGGTTTAACATTTATTGGCAAGTTTAGTTGTATCACATGAATGGAACTCTTCTGTGCAGTTTATGCATGGGCTTTAGTTGTTTTCTTTGCAGCTAATCTTATTATGTTTTACATATGTAGATTTCCATCTAATGCGTGAAATTAATATCGACAAGATTTGTGAATGGAAGCCATTCTTTAAGGCGAGGGAACATAATGGGCTGCTATTGCATTTGCCTTTCAATAAACAACCTGGGATCAAACAGAAAAGTTATGATGAATGGCATGGATTGGAAATTCTCGAGATGGGCTTTGAAGTTTATGCAGATGGTTCCACCAGGGTTTTGCGCATTTGTCGGTCCACCAGAAGAATAGGAGAAAGTAATATTCAACCTTCTATCAGCTTTCAACTACGACTTGCATCAGTTGCAGTGCACTTTCTTGAGAAGAGCAAGCAGGTTTTTTTTAACCATTAAAATTCACTTAAATATGATTTTTACAACTATGATTCTTGTTGAATGAAAGGAGTGAAAAAATCATTCTATTAGGGTTTCCTTCACACAATATGTAGTGAAAGAATGTACACTGGGTTTGTTTCTCTATTCCTAACTGAAGTCATTTAAATGATGTTAATGTATGCTAAAGTATCTTATTACAAGGTCTACATTATCTAAGGTAGCTGCAAGTTCCAGAGGACATCAACTGGTTTGTTGCCATGAAGCCCAGTGTTTTCAAGTAGATCAGCTATATACTTTCTCTAGGAAAAAGCAACCCCTCTTTTTTCGTCAGCAATTTCAATTCCAATAAGTATTTAGGACCAATTAGATTCTTGGTGACAAAGTTGCATTAACGATAATCATTGACTTTGAAAATGCTTGTCTAATTGCTCCTGGATAACACGATATCATCAACATACACAACTAGGATTATTGATCCAGATTAAGTATGTTTAATGAAGATAAAATAGTTGGCTACACTGCTTTTGAAACCAACTTAAATAGCTATTTTGTTGACTTTATTAAACCACTCCTTTGGCCTTTTTTTTAAGGCCATCGCTAACCTTCTGAAGCTTGCATGCTTGAGTTTTCTTCTTAGCAACATACCCTAGAGATTGTGTCATAAACACAATTACAAAGAGATCACCATACTAAAAGGCATTTCTCACATCTTTCTATAGTATTGTCCATTTTTTTATTAATTGTTGTTGATGAAAGTAAACGAATAGAAATCAAACAAGCAACTGGAGAGAATATCTCGAAATAGTCAAAACCATGCATTTGAGTAAACGCCTTCACAAGAAGTCTTGTAATAATTTATGCTACCATTAGGGTTAAACATTGGAGTTTATACTCATGAGCCATTAGGCATTTCTATCATCTTTGGGCTCCCTAACCGCTTCCCCTTGATCTGGTGCACCAGACTAGACCCAGGTCATGTCGCTAGATCATTTTGATCTAGCGGCCCTAATCCTTGTCATCAGATCAAATCTGATGGCTAGATAAAAGTTGCCTGCCTGATTCCCTCCCGGCCCAATTGCCCAACCGAATTAACACATGCGCCCGCTAGCCCATGCCTTCAGCCCAGCTATCGGCCCCATCGTAGATCTATCGCCCCCATCGTAGATCTATCGCCCAAGATCAAGATTCAAATTAGCCCCACCTAATCATGCCCAAATTTGACAGCTCTGGAGCCACTCACTCTGATCAAAGCTCATCCAAGCACTCCCTCCCTCTATTCACTATCAAGGTCTAATCTAGTGGTCTACGTTTCTCTAAATCACTCAAGCTTGATCTAGTTATCCAATTTGATCATGATGAAGATCCAAGGGTGCAAATTGAAACCAAAAGTCAAATTTGTTTTCCCAAACTTATAAATACCAAGAAAAATGAGATTTTAAAGGACTTTTGGAAAAGTTTTAATAGGGCAATCTTAGGTTTAATTGGAATGGACCCATATTAAGCATCTATTGAGGTAGAAGGGTCCAAATGGTTATCCTATGAGTTACACATCAGTTGAGGGGATCTAAAGATCGAGGTTTGTGTGACGTCTCGACTACCAATACTCGACCTCCATTTTACAATTGGCCGAGTTACTAGTAATTGAGACGTCAAACATACATTTTTAATAATATGTAATACATAATTAAAATCACTTTGCGCAACTTTTGATATCTTTCACCATGTCCTGCGACTCTTCTAATGTCAACCTGCGACCAAAAATGGCAGGAGTGTTGATGCAAATTTTGTAAGTAAAATAGTATCCCAACAACAATAATATAACAAGAATTTTAAAACATATACAAATATCGTAAGAAATGATAAAAATAACATCATAGGATATTTAATAACTCGCATATATATAAATACACGGCATGCCTCATATTAAAATATCTTTTGCGTACGCAACAGAAATAACATACCATAGCATATGACATAATTGATCGATAAAATTACTCTATCTTGTTACATATATCATACTTTTAAGATAATATAACATGTAGAATATAAATGCATCAATCATCATCATAATTCCTCATTTTTCTTCTTAGTTTGTAATGTCATAGTACTTTTTTATATAATGATGTAGAATTATTATTCTCATACCCTTTTATCTAGAAGTCTGACAAAAGTTTCTACGATTTGTTATCTTAGAAGCCTTGTCAGTAGTTGCATTTTGCATCTGTGATTCCTTTTTAGGACATCACTCGGCGTACACTCCCCACCCTCGTTAGAATAACTCATTATAGGTAACTTTCAGCCCTTGTCGGTTTTAGGTATACAAACTTTTTTGATACATCACCTCACAGATCATCAAATCCAATTCATTTTTTTACTCAATTAATAAAAAACTTTGTTTAACACCATCATTCCATTTTCTCGTAGCATTATATATAAACACCAACATAATAATAAACCAACTTTAATTTAACGGAAAAAATTTCCTACTTTATTTATCGTTTGAGCAAAAACTTGGATCCCCCTTCTTATTCTTTTTTTCTTTTTCTTCTTTCTCCTCTTCTTCTTCTTCTTTTTCTTCTTCTTCTTCTTCTTCCTCTTCTTCTTTTTTTCCTGCTGCTACCGCTGCTTTCCTTGGGCTCAACAGAGAGCTGGTGGGCGGAAAAACAGAGGCGAGAGGGAGAATAAATAGAGGAAAGAGTGAAAAATATTATTTTTCTCTCTCCCCTTTTTTTAAAACATGGCTGAGAGGAAGAGAGGGAGAGGCCAACAGTTGATAGGTGGCTGCCCAGCTAGCAGCCATACTTATCCCAGTTAAGGAAAAATTGCAATTTGGTCCTTCAATGTTCATTTTCTTATAAATAAGTCCAAAATCTTTACATCTATGTCAAATTATTTATTTTTATTCCAAATCAGCTTTAAGTTTAAACCTCAAATTAATTTTTTTGGATGTCATAGTTTGAGTCCCTATTGTTATTGATGTACTCATTATCTTTTCTTTTATATATCATACTATGGATTTTCCTTGTTCTTGTGATTATTTTCTTGATCCATCTATATCTTTTATGTTTGCTTCTAATTCTACAATGTGGGACTTATACTAATTGTAGATGAAAGCCGGCCCACCAACCCAGGTCTCCAGCCAAACTCTTCCCTGCCGAATCGTAGTTCTACCACCCAAGATCAAAGGCTCAGATTAGCCCCGCTTAGTCACACTCAGATTTGAAGCCTATGGTTTCACACGTTCTGATCAATGCCTATCCAGACAAAGAACATCAAAGAAAGAGAAATAAAATATTTTCCTTCATATAAAGTTATTAACAAAGATAGTTGAGCGTCAAGAGGACAGATTAAGAGGTAAATTATAGAGGTGAGAACGATCCGAGTTTGAGCCGAGCTAAGGTCAACTTGTGCTCAGATAGAAAAAAAAAATTTATTGGCTCGAAATTGGCTCATAGTTCAAACCGTTTCGAGTCGAGTCAGCTTGAGTCGAACTTGCTTTAGCTTCAACCCAATTTCATGTCAACTTGTTTTTTTATTTTATTATGATTTTCTTTCAATTTGGAAGAAACCATCTTGCCTTTTTATAAACCTTTTTCCTCCTTTGCAAAATCTCAATGTGGGACTAAATTATCTCATTTTTTAAAAATTTTAATTTATTGAAAAGAATGTTGTTATTGTTTAAAATGAAGTAAAAAGGATTTTTTAAATCAATCTAAGCTTGAGCCGGCTCAATTCGATCTAGTGCCAGCTTGAACTCCGCTCAAAAAATCTTCAAGCCAATAAATTGGCTCATGGCTCAGCTCAAAAAGTTCAATTCAAGCTAAAAATTTTCATTTCTTTAGCTAAACTCTCACCCTTAGTAAATTATTGTCTATTATGTCTTATGGGAAGAGGCTCTATAGTTCAAAATTCAATGTATACCCAATGTGCAATAGAAGCAGATCCTCGAAAGGTGACTTAACAAGCGAATGCAGTATTTTGTGGCATTAATGCTAATTGATCATAATCTTGTTGAGAAGTTGTAGGCTATGGAGTAGGAAAGACAAATTGAGCGAATGAGGGATAGCCAAACTTCTCCCAACTTGGATCTATAGGATGATTAGTTCTCTTACAATGAAAATAAAGGGGAAACTAGTTCTTACCATGATTGCATTTACCACTACGATCACCACAACCACATCCAATAGAGTAACTAGTGTTACCTCAAAATAAGTTGAAAGTGAAGAAATGTCATATTTGAATTAAATTGGCAAAATCAATCATTTTTAAATTTATTAAAGCTTTTTATAATGTAGAAAAATAATACAAATTCAAAAAAAATTCCAAAAATTACCAAAATTCTCTAGAAAATTAAGAGAATTATACAAAGCACGGTGATATACAATTAGGCCCTGTTTGGCAATAGGTTAAAAATCATGGCTAAAATTAGCCATAATCAAAATCTTAAATTTATTTTAAAAAAACTTAAAAAATTATTTTATATCTCATCTCACACAAATTTCAACATTAAACAATCACTTTATTTCACATCCAACAAAATTCTCAATAAATCAATCAACTTTATTTCACATTCTACACAATTTTTAAATAACCAACTTACTTTATTTCACATCATATACATTTTTCAAAAATGGCTAAAAATTTCAACCAAATCTTCTTTTTTTTCTTATTACTAAACAGAGCCTTAGGGTTCGTTTCATCCCCAATTTTGCCAAATTAATTGGGACTCCTTGAAAAAATTCCAAATAATTATTTCAAAAATCAACCATTCACACTAGGTCAACTCAGAATTGACCTATTTTTGGTGAAGATGTGCTTAACAAAATTCCTCTAGAGATTTGATTGTTGGACTTGAGTTGGGCAAGTAATCAACAAATAACCTGTTAAGAGGCATAGGTCCAATTGGGTGTTAATTAATTCTAATTGAATCTCAAAAATGGGCTAGAATTCAATTAGATATGTGATAAATCTAATTATGCTATCAATTTGGGATAATTTGACCTATAAGTAAGTCAATTTGAAAGTCAGATCTAGAGTCAAGTCAACAAGTGGCTCAACTAACCCAACTGAGCCTGTGCAAATCCACTATGCAAGAGCACCCTGCTAGCACAACACTTGTCACTGACAATGAGGAAAACAGAATAAGATCTCCCAGTATAGTGAGAGATCTCAATTAGAAGCGCATGTGTAATTTTTTGAGCTTGAAGAGGAATCCTAGCCGCCCAATTGGGGGCATCAGACGATTGCCGATAGTGAACACATGGATTGGTGACATGGATGTCAACGAGATACAGTCATTTTAGTTAGATTTTAATATATCAAATTAGCACACAAGGAAGATGCTTAGACCTTAAGCAAGCAATTGTTCACTGTTTTGTGGCGATCATTGTAGGATTAAACCACTGGTGAATTTCTATAAATAGGGACTTCCAGATTTCAACCAAAGCTCTTTTCCCACCAAAGATTTTTTCCCACCAAAGCGACTTCATGGTTTTTGATCTGCTAAGACAAAAATCGTTAGATTCTATGACATTCCTTTATAACTTGAGGTTTGCCTTAGCTCCTTTTCTAGTCTTATCAATAAGGAAAATATCATTTACATTAAGGTACTATTTCTTAGATATGTCCAGTCAGAGCTTACATAACTAATGTAAAAAAATATGGGCTTAAAGCTAAGCCTTAGCGTAGTCTAACTGTAATTGAAAAATCTTTAGTTAAACTACTTTGTATTTGAACACAAATAATAATCTTTTTATTCATGTCATTGATTACTTGAATATAAGTAGTGTAAACTTCTATTTTTTATAAAACTTTCCAAAATACTTTCTTTAAAATTTTATCATAAGCTCTTTTCAAATCAATGAAAATTAAATGTAGATTTTATTTTTTCCCCTGAACCTTTTCATTAAATAGTGGACCTACTAGATATAAAACCAAATTTGTTCTAACACCCTAGTATTACAATGTAATTTTTGTTTGAGTACTCTTTTTTAAAATTTTAAAGTATAACTTATTAATTTAATACCTCTATAATTGGCACAATCATGTACATCTTCATTCTTGTAGATAGGTATCAATATACTTTTTCTCTACTCATTTGTCATCCATTTGGTTAAAATTAATTAAATAATCAGTGAGCCAAGACACTCTTTCATTTCCCATACATTTTCATCAAATGTAGATTTTCACACTTGAGGCCTTGTTTGTTTGATCATTGAAAATTAACCTGGTTTAATTTTAACCAGGCATATCATATTATACATAAAATTTAATATTAAAAATTAACTTTATTTTACATCCTACATACATTACTAAAATAATAACTAACTTATATCACATCCTTCACATATCCCAATATAATAACTAATTTTATATCATATCACTCACACATCCCAATATAATAACTAACTTTATTTCACATCATTCACAATTTTCAATAAAAATTATCTCTATTTAAGTTTAATTTTAACCTTATTAAATTTAACCTTACAAACAAACAGGTTCTTAATGTGTTCAGAGTGATGGCAAAATTTTCACCAGTTAGCTCCAAAAGATCATTCATTGTTATATAAAGAATATCTCCAATGGTTAGATTTTGGGTTGTAAATAAGCATTTTGATCAATCCATTGATTGAACAAGAAACTGATCATTGGAATTCCAATAGTCATATTTCAGGCTGCTCTGATTGATCCAGGGTTTCTTGATCGATCAACCAAACAAACACTTTGCCAATGATCAATCAAAACGAGTAACTTTCCAAAATGTTCATTTCAATTGGATCACTAAAATCTAATCAATCAAACTATTCTAGATCGATCGAACGACAGTTATATCTGTTAATTCTAATTAAAGGTTGGTCCAACTCATATTTTATCAATTTAAATTTGATCCAACCAAACTTTAATTTCATTTTAAGTGCTCATATTATAATCAACATATCTCTTTGTACTCCAAGGGTAATTTTACAATAATTGTACTAAATAAAAATAGTAAACAATAAAATTAGTTTTTGATTGAGCTCTTCTTGATTTCTAAAAATTTTTCATCAATTTTAATCACTCCAACACTTTACTTCAAGTTTGATTTTACTCCCAGGCTAATTTACTTTAACAGTTTTATGGAACTAAAAATAGTTCTGGGCTGGCTTAAAATTATTTGAAATTTGCTTGAGTTGAATATGTCTATAAACATATAGCATAATTAAAGTTTGTTCTCTTAGTGAGAAATGTGCTTAACTGAATGTCATAATTCTTAAATTCGAATTATACTACTATCATATTTTTCAGATGAAATGAAAAATTATCATGTATAGTGGTAAAATTAAAAAAAAAAAATTGTTCAACTATTTGGAGCTTGATAAATCTGAAGATTAAGCTGTTCTGAACTTGGTAGATAACAAATATGAAAACACATAATTATATAATAATCGCACTAAAGGTACCAACAATCTCCCTATTTTTGATGTTTGGCGGCATCGTTTAAATCAGATTAAAATAGTAAAGATTATGGAGGTTTCAATTTAAACATGTAATTTAAAAACATATAAATCTCCCCCATAGTCATGCATTTTTCTCAGTCATAAAAAACTAACTTAAACTCTCACTCTTTCTCCCTTTGACAAACATCAAATAAAAGATATTTAATAGTGTGCAAACATGTGTTAAGGGTTCGCTTAGGATTGTTAAGATTTTAATTAAAATTCCCTCTCAAATTACTATTTCACTCCCAATTTTCAAAATTATATGCAATAAGTTTCAAACTAGAATTAATCAAGCATGTGTATTGATTGGCATGAGAGGCATATGCATAAATTATACTAATCTCTTCCCTTGCATGTGCATAATAATTTTTTAAGTAATTAAGTATGTACAGATTTAAGTATAATAAATGAGCAAAAATAACATCATATACTTAGCTTCCAACTCTCCCCATTAATCATAACAAAATGACATTCATCAAAGTAATCTCAAATTATGATATGTTGATGGAGAAGCGTGTACTAAAATGTGATAACAAAGAAGTATAGCTCCCTCTTTATTATGTATGATGATGTTATCAAAATACCTCTCTTTAAAAGGAAATTTGAGTATAATCATGCTAAATTAGCAAGAACAAAAGTATGAAGGATAAGATTTAAAGAACACTTCTTATGTACTATCCATAAAGATATTAAATTGAACTAAAGTAATTCCATGAGATTTATAAATACGATGAGAAAATAAGAATTATAGTATGCTAGCAATCACTCATCTCTCCCTCATAACAAGATGATGATGAGATGAATAGGATAAGTGCTAGTGATTCAGAAAATAAATATAAAAGATTCCAAGTAAAAGTTAAAGAAACTGATATTTTGATGCTAAAAAAATCAGATGTAAAGCTATCATTTGAGATTGATAACAGCAATAGAGAAAGTAAAAATAGTGATAAACAATGATACTTGCTACAAACTCAATTCTTGCAGTAGAAAATAGCTTGATCGATCAGCTGATCTAACAAGTGCTGAAATAGCTTTAAAACTGGATTTTCAGCCAACTTTAGACAATCATAAGAAATTCAACATAACTCAAAAAATCCTGACATTTGGCAGGCAAGTCTATGATGATATGATTAAACTACAGAAAAACATCCAGCTCAAAATTCCATGAAATGAGATAGGGTCATAGTGCAGTTCAAAGCTTACATTGCAGTAAACTTTATAAAAATTCCAGTTAACTAAAAAAAATTATGAAAATTTGCAACCAATTCTATAATTATGTTCCTGAACTGCATGAAGAATTTGAGTTCAAAATTCAATGAAATGAAGAATCTAGGCTCCTAAGCAAACTGAGTTCAGAACAGTCCAAACGTTGAAATTTCTACAAATTTTGGCAAATCATAAAGAATTGAATTTATATCAAAAAATGATGAAACATTGCAAACAATTCCACTTTGATGATTTATACAAGCATACAAAAAAAATGGAAGCCAACTCAATGCTAAAGGAGTATTTTATCCCTCTAGGTTTTGATTTAAAAATATCACTTCTAATCAAACAACCTCATAGGCCAGAATTTAAATAACTTTCAGTGTGGAAATACAACTTTAACATATTTGGATGTTCATAGTACATATGTTCAAACCATCTAAAAATCAAACGGTAAACACGTTGGGCATCTAATTTGATTTTAAAACTTTCAAAATCATTGAAAATCATTCATACACATAAGAGTAGGTAGAATATATATGTTCAAATCAATTTTTTGTGAAAACATCAAGTGAGATCAAAAGTAAAATCTAATATTCTCAAAAGTCAAATAATTCTAAGTTAAAGATTCAAATTGAGTTAAAATGTTCTATGTGCATCAAAAACCATTCAAACGTGTTTGAAATAAAAGAAGACTTAAATGAAATGATGAGATAAATACACATGTAACACAATGGAAGAACCATAGTACATTGAGTTCAACTAGTTAAGTGAAAATATGAATAAATTAAATTAAATTACTAAACATTTTTGGAGACATCACCGGCCATGTTGAAATAAAGCTTGTGGGTATTCAACTCCAAATCTTCCTCTCATCTATAAGGAGAAATCAAAGTTTTAGGTACTCAATATGCTTTGGGTTCACTAGGATTTGTTAAGGATTCCTTCGGCACCCAAGCTTGGATTGTCTTCTTTAATGAATGGTTTCTAATGTTACTAAAATGCATGAATGAACCTATATGGGATCTAGTGCAAGTCCTAGGTTTACTTCTACCAATAATAGAAATATATGGCCTATTGGTATGGAGTTGGTCATACTCTAACCCAAATTTATTGTATGAGGCTTTTTGGTTCCCAAACATCATATTTAGGTGATTCGGAGTATCACTAGGTACTTTGAGCTTTGGGTAAACCTTTCTAGGTCTTTGTGAAGTCCTATAACAAATTTAAAATCTTTCTTCTCCAAATTCTCAATTTGAGCCTTTAATTCATGATTTTTCAATCTAAGCTCTTCCATTTGAGGAGAATCACTAATACTCGATTCATGAGAGGATGATGATAACATACAAGTGGTAAAATAATTATCTTGCATATATAAATCAATATCATGTAAAACATCGAGAGCAATATTGTTTACCTCAATTTCATTGTGGTTGTCTTCTTCTTTGTTCATGATAGTCAATAGATTATGATGATCCATATGTTTTTCCACAAAACTTTCATCGAATGTATATAAATCGTTCTCTTCATGAATCACCTCCAAAGCCTTCTTCTTTCTTTTTTTGTTTTTCTTTTTGTTCTTGGAGGTTGAAATTTTATGAATTTTATCCTTGTTCATATCATCCCTACGCTCTTAGAATCTCCATATAATATAAATATTTCATTTAACATATCTTTAATCAATGGAATGTGCTCCTAACCTATCTAGAATTTCTTTGGTGAGGCCTCATTGGAGAATGTTAATACCACTTGCATTGGCATTTGGCCATAAATCTACTCCTATCTAAGTCAGACCAATCTTCTAAGTCCAATTCAGTGTCAATCCTTTTTTTTCGGGGTTCAAAGCCTTTCTTAAAAGTCATTATTACTTTAAAATCATTTTCAATGAAACTTGTGATCCTAAGTTTCTAATAATCAAAATTAAAATCATCAAAGAGAGGTAGGAATATGAATGGGTTGGCCCTCTAGGTCTCTAAACTCCATTTTTAACTTCGTAAGTGGTTAAACCCAATTTGGAAGACCTAGATTTGATGCCAATTGTAAAACCTAAGTATGGGTGAGGTGAATAAATCCTAGTTAAAATTTTAATTTAATTACTTTATGTAATATTAACTTAATTATGGCATAATAAGATCAACTTAAGCACTAGTTAATAATGAAATAAATAATAAAAATATGAAAGTAATAATAAGAGTGCAATTAAATAAATAAGACCAAGATATAATGTGGTGCAACTCAACATCGAGCTTACATCCATCCCAACTCTATCTAACTATCAGCTATATTGAAACACTTATTTGGTTAAAGGTGGAGAAGCCCGTATAATCTATTCCTCTTTTATTTCACTATAGAGGTCCTCCTCACTCTCACTAGTGAGGGCACAATAAACACCTTCACTTTCACATGATGGGTCCTCTTCACACTTAGTGTGAAGGATCTCCCAAGCACCCCTTCACTAATTGAGGAAATAAATAAAAACTCAAGACAATACAAGAATATATAATAAGTACAAACAAACAAACTTCTTACCTTCCTAGGATTGCACCTTTAAGAGCTTGGAGAAAGTGGTAAACGGGATGATGGGAAAAAGTTCAAAATGACTGGAAAAAGTTCATCAATTAGCTTTAAATGACCTCTCATTCTTATATAACAAATATCTCCATCTGTTAGTTTTTGGGCTAGAAACAGGCCTTTGATCGATCAATCGATCAATTAAGAAACTGAGTGTTGGAACTCCATTAGTCATATTTCATACTGCTATGGTTGATCAAAAGCTTCTTGATCAATTTATTGATTAACCATAAGATCGATCAAGCTAACAAACACTTTTCCATTGATTGATCATTGATCGATCAACTTTGATCGATCAAAATCCAATAACTTTCCAAAACGCTCATTTCAATTGGATTACTGCAATCCAATTAATCAAACTATTCTAGATTGATCACTTGATCGATTAACACCTATAACTACCATTTCTCACAAAAGGTTGACTTAACTTATTTTTAATCAATCTAAGCTTGATCCAACCAAACTCTAATGGTGTCCTAATTGCTCATATTTTGATCTACACATCTCCTAGCACTCTTAAGAATTTTATAATAATTATACTAAATAAACATAGTAAACAATAAAATTATTTTGAATTTTATAATAATTATACTAAATAAACATAGTAAACAATAAAATTATTCTTCAATTAAGCTGTTCTTGATTTCAATCTTGATCTTATTCAAGTTTGATTTCACTCTCATGCTAATTTACTTTAACCATTGTGTAGAGCACTAAGTTAGCAATAAAACTCCAAGCCTGCACATCAAACTCAATCATAGTTAGCTACTAACTTAAACATGATGACAAGCATCAAAATATATGATAATATCATAATCGCAATGGAAGAATCAACACAATAGTTATTAGATAAAAATTAATTAAGTGGATCCAACATGAATCTATATCATAATCGCAATGGAAGAACCAACACAATAGTTATTAGATAAAAATTAATTAAGTGGATCCAACATGAATCTATTGATAATCTAATTCTAGATCATATTTATCCCTCTTAATGGTCCATCGACATTTATATCTTTGCTTGGTTGTATAATGACTCATTTATAAGGACTAATGCTGATGAAGAATCTTCATTATAGAAGGCATAGGTAACTCACTTGAAGAATTGCCAAGTACACATGCTTCTTCATGTAATCTCCATTTTACAAGTTGCCTGCTCCTAAGTAGCTAGACTGAATGTATGTTACATTGTAATAGAACAAATTTTGCTGTCCACTTAAAAATTTTGTACATGAACCTAAGAAAATCCTTGATATAACTGTGCTTTGTTTTCTTATCAATAGAATATTGAATGACAAGACCTGCAAATCTTACTGCATGCAGTAATTGGGTAGAAGCTTTTCTTCATGCTATTTCTTTCTTGTTTCATTGGTTTTTGCATATCTGTTCTTAACTTTATGCCTTTTATCAGATGGAATATGTTAATCCAGGTGAACTATCAAATTACAAGACAGTTATTGTGGCAAGGCTTGGAAATGTTTCCATGGATTCATTGATTACTTGTCAGTACAAGTATAATTATATGACAGTTCAGGTATCATATTATATATTTGAATGGATTCCTACATATTGATACCAATATAGTTTTATATATTCAGTTGTTACGTTATATTTGCTACTAGCATGATTATTTGAAAATGCCTTAAGCTATTTCCTTCCCCTTCATGTTTAAGCTGCATGCGGGCCCATGCCGTCTTTTTTGTTTTTTTTTTCTATTCTGTATACTTGTTATTTCTCCAATAATTTATAGCTCGACTGTTGCAGTCGTTCACTGTGGATGAGAAATGGGAAGGTGCACCTTTTGCATCAATGGTGCGTAGAAGCCAAGAACATGATTCTGGGATGCATATAAACATCCTTCGTATTTTTTTCGTCCTGCAGCCAGCCAAATCAAACATTAAACAAATTAAATACTCTTCCATAATTCTCCAGGTACAAATGGTTTTCATTCAGCTCTCAGTAGAAGTTTTGACCCTGGCTTTTTAAGAATAAGTTTGTATTGACCTTTTTTATCGATGATCTGAGGGTTCATCATTGGCAAAAGGGTTGCGTGCTGTATTTTTCTGAGTGTACTGTTTGTAATTTAAAAGATTCATTATTTTGTAGCCTATGGATCTGAAAGTTGATGAGGAGACACTGATGAAGCTTGTTCAATTTTGGAGATCCTCAAGTAGCAGCTCTACAATTCAGAGCCGGCAGTTTTACTTTAAGCACTTCGAGATACATCCTGTTAAGGTCTTGGCATGGTCCCTAACCCTACTTCTTTTGTCTACTTCCTACTCTCACGTATCCTCTGTTTTCTTTATCTCCTTCATGAGGCCTGCATGTTTTATTTCTTTTTGTGCCTTCTCTTTGTTTTCATGTCAGACTGAAATTAACTTCTATTCATTGATGTAAACACTATTACAGATAACTGCATCCTTTCTTCCTGGAAACCAGTATCCTGTTTATAGCTCCACACAACAGGCACTGAGGTCATTCTTGCACAGCGTTCTAAAGGTCCTTCTGAGCTATATGTTCACACATTAAGCTGTCTTTGTAGGCTAGTCTAATGAAAAGAAGGTTCTGAAGGATTTGCATCTTTAAAGGCTAACCAATGTATATCATGCTATTTTAGATGCCATCAGTTTCCAATGTCGTTCTGGAGCTTAATGGAGTGTTACTTTCTCATGCCCTTGTAACTTCTCACCAGCTGCTGATCAAATGTGCTCAACATTATTCATGGTATGTGGATGTTTAATTTCTTGGCATCAGAGGATTTCCATTGGTTGCCAGCCTCTTCGTCCTTGTTTATCTGACATTTATTCTTTTCAGGTATCTGATTAGATCTGTCTACATTGCCAAAGGGAGCTCATTGCTTCCTCCTGTTTTTGCATCAATATTTGATGACACAGCTTCATCTTCTCTAGATGTTTTTTTTGATCCTTCTGATGGCTCAATCAGTCTTCCTGGAATTACAATTGGTATATCCTACAATAAATGAAGTTTGTCCAAATATATTTTTGAATTGATTTGATAGGTGGATCGGAACCAACTCTGCTTTACGTTATGTAAACAGAAAATATGCTGATATTGAAATGCAGTATCATTTTCTTTAGTTTGACATGCTTTCTATCCATGTCAAAAATGTCATTTTCTTTTCAGAGTAGACCAGGCTATTCATCTAACATTCTTCATTAAGAGAAGAAATATAATTTCTTATCCCTTGACTCTAATATTGGTTAAGCATCGGCATCCTAACTTCAGTTTCCCATAAGATGCAAGCTTGGAGATTAAGCAAAGGTGTTGGACTAATTCTAGCATGCTTTAGGCTTCTGAATCACTATCTATAACGTCACTAACGTCATTAATGTCACCACATTTGCACTTATAGCATATCCAGAGAAGATTATTCTTCAAAATTTTGTATTGTTGAAACGTTTAATTTTAGAAATGTTTGCACCCAAGGAATTAAATGAATTTTTTGAGTAATTTATTCAATTGGTCATACGGTTGAAATAAAGCTGAGACGTAGAAAATTTTTGAATAATTCAACTACTTTATCATTCTAACCTATGTAGTTGCAATGCATTGCTCAGTGTAATTGGTTCTGTTCCCTTATACAAGATATATTAAATTTTGGAAAGAATTTGACAATTAAGAAAATCTTATCACGTTGTCATCAATAGCGCATGCATAATGGCATTTTAACGCTTTGGCTTCTCCTATTGCACAAATGGACCCTTTTGTTTTTATTTAACCATGCCTTCATGTGAGCTCAAAACCATGATTTCAACTATATTTTAGGCATGTTCAAGATGATAAAAAATTGCATCAGTGCTAAGGGGTTTTCAGGGACAAGACGCTATTTTGGAGACCTTGGAAAAACAGTAAGTTCCATCTTTTTTTTTAAAATTTGATGTTTGCTGAAGTATTTTTGATGGTGTTTAATTATGGGGTTCTCTGCAGTTGAAGGTTGCAGGTTCCAATGTTCTATTTGCTGCTGTCACGGAAATTTCTGACAATGTTTTGAGAGGAGCAGAATCAAGTGGTTTCAAGGGTTTGGTAAAATTCAAGTTATCTTAAGCTACTTAGGATATTCCTTTTATTGGCATTATTTGATATTTATTCCTTTAGTTAGCTTATTTTCCATTCTTAGTCTAGATCTACATGCATTTGTGGTATAGGTTAGTGGTTTCCACCAAGGAATTCTGAGGTTAGCGATGGAGCCTTCCTTTTTGGGGGCTGCTGTTTTGGAGGGTGGTCCAGATAGGAAAATCAAGCTTGACCGTAGTCCTGGTGTTGACGAGGTACTGTTTACATAATAAAAATTATTGTCGTCCATCGTTGAATTTGTCTGAATCTCATAAGTATTCCTGATCCATGCCTGTCTCTGCTGAGCTGGTTTATAAGCAATTAATTTGGTCTATTAAGACTTTGGGAAAAACGAGCAGAAGTGCTAGACTCTATATTATTTTCATCAAGCCTTCTAAACTGCAAATCATATTTTGGATTTACTACCTCATGCTAAAACCATTAGTCTTCCTTTTCTGTTCCAAATTATGCAGCTATACATTGAAGGCTACTTGCAGGCTATGTTGGATGTAATGTACAAACAGGAATATCTTCGTGTGAGGGTTATCGATAATCTAGTAAGTGAAAAGAACATTTTTTTAATTTTTATTCAACATATTGCAGTTTATGGCTTCTGGCTGTTGATCGCTTATGTTGCAAGGTTTCGTTACCTATTTATGATTCTCTGTTTTGTGCTTTACGTTTTCTTAATCTTGGTGCTTAATATAAGAAAAATATCTGATTGTGATTATACAGTGCACCACATGTTACCTTCGCTTCATCATCCCTCAATGATATGAAAGATGAATTTTATGATCTGACGCATTGCTATCTGTTACAGGAGTAATATTTTATTTATGCTTGTGGGTAAAACTTGCATCATATTTTTGGTGTATGATGTCTTAGACTAGTACCATGAATTGGTACTTGCGTAGAAACCATTTGTCGCTCTTTTGTTACCATTGCTTGTTTCCAGGTAGTAAATACCACCACCATCTTGGTTTCTATGTTTACCGTACAATATCTCTATCTTACCAGAGTTAGCTAGGAATAATTGAATTGCAAATGTCACACCGACATTTTGACCAAATGTCCATTGTATTTCTGTAAATGAACTCTTTACTGACTATTTCTTTCAACATTTTAATCTGGATTTGCAAGTGATGGGGACTTATAAATTTTATGAAGATGTTTCAATTGTTTCTTTTTTTTGGTTGATGAAGACATTTCAATTGTTGCTTAAATTGATATCAAGTATACTAGTTTGCTACAAAGTATATATCGCATGACCTCACACGAGTGTAAAGAGCTAGTTTAGGATTCCCATCACCCTCGTCGGAGGCTATTCACCTCACGCATCGCCCTCACCGTTGGTTCCCTAGACATCATCCCTCCGTCGTGGGCAACTATTCACCTCACGCATCGCCCTCCCTCTTGTTGCATCGGCAGAGATTGTGATGTGAAAGCAGCCTTCAATTTTTACTTCTTTATGGAGGAGGATTCAGCCAACATTGCAACAAGTGATGAAGTCGAGATGGAGGATGATGACCATGACATCCATCTGGAGCAAGAACAGCAGGCGTGCTTGAATGAAGCAGATCAAACAAGGGCTGGAATCAACCAACAATCTGCTGTAGGACTGTAATCAGACGCAATACTTGAAGCTGTTGGAGTTGACAGCAAGCAAAGACTGCAGTTGGCAGCCATGCGAGGAATGGTGATCTTAATGGAGCAGAGCCATCCAACTCAATTTTCCAAGTGCTTTAGGCCAGAATGTCAATGTTACCATGCAGGTTACTCGGCCAAATTGCCCCTAAACACTGCAAAAATAATTAATTGCTCGATGGTGCCTACCAAATTTTCAGCAAAATACTGTAGTGAGCAAAACGATTGGGAATGACAGTGATAACGCTCCAGGAATTATTTTGAATAAGGGAGAGGCCATTACAGCAATGGAAAGACTCCGAATGCAGTAGAGAGAGCTACACATTGGTCCTCGACCTGTTTGTGATAATGCCAAAGACAAGCATTGTTGTTCATTGTGGCAATGGAACATCTACCTTAGGCGAGGAAAGTAACCCTAATCAAGCCCAACTAAATCAAAGAGGTTTTAATAGGTATAGTGCTAGGATTAGTACACTAATGTGGTGAATGAGAAGGGCACAAATGGTGGAGTTCGGAGCAACAACGGCATTTCTATCCCCAAGGGCATAGTTGAACAGGCTATGGCGCATAAAGATGATATTGTTAAGTTGGATGGGGAGGAGGCTAAGGGCATCTCAAAAGAATGGCAATTCGCATTAGTTGGACGGTTGTTCAATCAGAGAATTCCATTTTACTTCATTTTTACGGAAGCACACAAACGGTGGGGCATGTTTTCGGGTTTCAAAATTATGAGCCCCTGTTGTTTGGTTCATGCCCAAGTTGGGCATAACTATTTTTTAAAAAAAATAAAATAGGTTATACAATTATCAATACATCAACTAATTTTATTTAATATTCTCACAATTAACTAACTTTATTTCTCATCATATATATATCTCAAAAAAAGATTTATATCTTTTTATAAAAAAATTGAAAAAATGATCATGTTCAACTTGGGCATGAACCAAATAGGGGCTAATGTGGGCCTTGGATGCTTCGTCATCAACTTTGCAAGAGAAGAGGATAAAAATGATGTTTGGCTCAGGGGGCCTTGGAGCATAGCTAGACAGGATGTTGACTTTGATGAGTGGAAGCTTGGCTTCCATTCCTCAACTAGCATGATCACTATAATCTCATTATGGGTTAGATTGCTGGGACTTCCTATCGAGTTCTGAGGACTAAAAATTTTGGCTACTATAGCTTCCAAAGCAGGTGTGCCGCTATGGTTAACCAATATATTGCTAATAGAGATAGAGGACTGTACGCTTGTGTTTGTGTAAAGGTGGATATGAAAAAACTGCTTCAACTAATAGTATAGATTGAAGGAGTGGCAGGAAGATATTATCAGTACTTTGAGTATGAAGGTGTCTTCTCTTTGCTTTGTCTGCGGTTTTGTAGGGCATACAAATCTGCAATGCATCAGTAAATTTAAAACTCATACTCAAGCAACTAGTGATAATAATGGCAAGACAAAGCAACAGAGGTAGCAGTAAATTTAAAACTCATACTCAAACAACTAGTGATAATAATGGCAAGATAAAGCAACAGTGGTAGCAAGACGACCCAAATTCATCCAACGGAGAACAACCGCAGCCCATCATCAACCAAACCAAATATTTTTGCTTATGTGGAAGATAGGGAAGCTATAAATGCACCATCGGAAATTACATCCGAAGAGAGAAAAGAGGGACATGTTGGCCGTTGACTATTGTTGTAAGCCAAAAGAGAAGGCAAGGTCAGGGGCAGTTGAACCTACAAGGAAATCAGGGAGGGACTTTGGAGGATAGCTAAAACCGCTAATTGGGAGTAACATCTAGAGGACATTCTCAGAATCAAATTGATGTTTTGGATTGTCAAACTATATCCAAGCAGCCTACATTTGTATCTAGATGGCAACCGAAGCAGAGTACAACTTCATGTATGGCAGAAGTTGGTAGAAAAAATGCAAATAGTGCTGCTGGAAACTGGACGCAGCATTCGAAAAATGTGGCCATAATTGACTCATGTGGAGTCAATTTTAAAGAAACAAGATATGCAAAATTATCTACATGATCCAAGGAAGATGACTGTGAGGTGCTTTTGGCTGATAAAGAATTAGATTTAAAGCAGATTTTAAACGTAGGTGGTAGCAATGTATAGGAATGCAGTGAAAATAGCGGACATCATTTGGTTCCAAAAGCGCTAACCAATGGATTCAATTACCAAATGGGGAAAATCACACACGAAAACTATCTACACAACCCAAAAAGGATGGGAAAATGGTGTTCTCGGCCTACAAAACTAGATTTCATTGAAAGGGATGGCTAGAAACAGTGTACAGCAGGCTGAAATGGATGGCATAGACTTGTCTCTTGGTGAAACTCCTAAAGCAAAAATAGAAAGCAAGAAAGAGAAGAAAATGGGGAATAAGACCAAGCCATTAGTGGAGCAATTAGAAGTAGTGCAAATGGAGAAAGTGGAAGCCCCAGCAGAAGTTTCTGCCAACAAAAGGAGAAGAAATGATGAATAGGGTAACACGATGGTGCTAGCAATCAGGGGGTGGGCCTCTTCTCATGAATAAAGTCATTTTTTGGAACTGCAGAGGAGTGGGAATAAAAGCAAAGAGTTCTCGAAACTACTTTAACAATATTGTTAGAGATAATACTCCTTGTATGATTTTTCATTTAGAGATGCGTCAATCAAATTAAATATATGCTTTATTGACAAGCTAATTAGGAGACGTTGGAGTTTTGCATCTGTCCCTTCACAAGGCTATCCTGAAGGAATTATTTTAGTTTGAGATGAAAGTAAAGTCAGTGTTCTCGTTATGCTTGAGCACAAGCAAGTCCTATTGGATGAGGCTATATCTGTGACGGGTAGCAGGTGTATCATAGGTAGTGTATATTCTTCCAAAAATGAGTCAGCGAAGAGATCTCTAGGGATTTTGGAAGCCGCTTCTAAGCCAAACTAAGCCAATAGTGATTGGAGGAGGAGACTTCAATTGCGTGGTGAGACAGAAGGAGAAGAATGGGGGAGACCATTCAGAGCAGACACTTCGAATCAAGAATTCCTTAGTTTTATGCATAACACTAACAGACATGATGCTGGATTTATTGGGTTGGCCTTCACCTAGCGCAACAACCAATTAGGAGGAAGGGGAATCTGGGAGAGACTGAATAGAGTATTGTTCAATTCTACCGTTATTAGTTAGATTCCTGGATTGCAGGTTACACATTTGGCACACATAGACTCTGATCACTGCCCGTTGCTTATAAGTTATGGTACAGATTTTTTTTAGGCTACATGGATTAAGTTCGAAAATTCCTGATTGTCGCATGAGGAGGCTACTATGATTGTGCAAATCAATGGAGATATCCTATCAGAGGAAGCCCACCCTCAGTGTTAAATAAGAAAAGTGCCAGAACTTTTTGGGCCTTGAATAGAGACATACAATGCAGGCTTTATGCTATAGGTTTGGAAGGATACTCTAGTTGTATTGGTGCTCAAACCTAGCAATGTAGAATAGCCTGAACAGTTCAGGCCTATCAGATTTTATACCATAGTATATAAAGTGATTGCTAAGATGTTAGTGCATTGATTGAAGAAACATATCTCAAGCTTGGTTTCTTTGGAACACGGTGCCTTTATTCCTGGCCGATTCATTGTAGATAATTGCATCCTATCCCAGGAGATTATGCATAGGCTGATGACCATAAAATCGAGGGATGGGTACATGATGGTGAAAGTTGATATAGAGAAAACATACAATAGAGTCGATTGGGACTACTTTGATGCGGTGCTTCGTTGGCTTGGTTTCCCAGACCAATGGAGGGGATGATGGCAAAGATGGTCAAATGTAATAAACGAAACTTGAAGGTGCAACTCTATATTACTGTTGGTGCGCTTGTAATTCTAAGGTACACGACAGAGCAGTCCCCTCAACAAAGGCAATTGCTACCACTATGCTGAATATCACGGTTAATGAATCAACCCACCAAAGGAGCAACTGGAACCCAATTATAATATTTTATACTTTTGGTGGTTATATATTTAATTTGTTTTTATGCAGAGGTGTTTTAGCTGCTCTAATTAGTCGTTAAGATGATAGTTTTATAAGCTTCCGTTGCTAAATGATTGACCATTACAGTTCACGGCACGGGGTTCATTTATTTGGATCTCGGGTTATGACAGTTATGGTATCAGAGCAATAGGTCATGATTTTATTAAGGAAGCGATCTTTTGATAGATAATAGATGATTCTTAATTAAATTTGATCATCTATTTTTATCTATAGGTGAAGAAAACGATATATACTAGAGGAGAAGCTCCTAAAGTTGAGACTCAGCTTAAGGGCATATATGAGACTTTAGACAGGGTTAGTACTCTATTAGAAAAAATAAGTTGAACAAGGCAATTACCATAAAGACAAAGGGAAGCAGTCTGAGTCGTCTGGAAATAATAAGGAATGTATACTTGAGAAATTCAAGAAGTTAGATCCACCTTACTTCAAAGGTACTGGTGATCCTGATGAAGCCGAAGATTGGATAAATAAATTAGAGAAAATATTTGCTACAATGAAATGTGGAGAAGAAGATAGAATCAGATTTGCTACGTTTATGTTCGAAGGAAAAGCTGAGTATTGGTGGATGTCTATTCAACCAAGACTTTTGGAAAGAGCTTCAATTTCATGGGCAAAATTTGTAGAAGTTTTCTTTGAAAAGTATTTCTCAGATGTAGTTCGTGACAGGAAAGTACTTGAATTTATCAAGTTGGAACAAGGAGATCTTTCTGTTGACCAGTATGAGGCTCGTTTTACTGAATTATCCAGATTTGCACCCGAACTTGTTGTTAATGATCTGAATAAAGCAAAGAAGTTCAAGAGGGGATTGAAACAGGAAATTAAAAATCGTTTGGTTGGGTACAAGCTGAAAACATATAATGTTATATATGAACGAGCTCAGATAGTAGAAGATAATATTCTAGAGTCTGAAGAGTATGCTAAAGCACAGGAACAGAAGATATCTGAATAAAAGAAAAGAGACAGACCACTAGAGAAATTTTCTCCTGGTAAATTCAATAAGTCAAAAATGAGGAAGAACAACAATTCCACAAATCAGGAACAGAATCAACAAGCTAGAATTTGTGGAAGATGTGGAAAGAATCATAGGGACAGAGCTTGCTACTGGGAGATTGGTGCTTGTTTTAGGTGTGGTAAGGTTGGGCATATGATTAAAGAATGCCCTCTTATGAAAGGCCAACCACAGCAGAAACTTACTGGTGCAGCACAGAAACCAAAGGCTCAGGGAAGAGTATATGCTTTAACCAAAGAGGATGCTCAAGCCTCAAAAGATGTTATAACAGGTACTATTCTTTTACGTGAACAACAAATGTATGCTTTATTTGATCCGGGATCAACGCACTCCTTTATTTCTATATCTTTTGCTAAAAAATTGGGAGTTGAGCCTGAACTCTTGGATTGTGTTTTGAGTGTAAAAACTCCTATGGGTGATTCCTTAATTTCTGACATGGTCTGTAAATCATGTGATATGAATCTTGGAGACCATCAATTTAATGTTGATTTAATCCTACTACAAATGAAAGATTTTGATGTGATTGGGCATGGATTGGCTTTCTTCGAATTATGCTAGTATTGATTGTTATAAGAAGTCAATAACTTTTAACGTGCCCAATCAATCAACATTTTCTTTTAATGAAACTTCAAATTCTCAAGTATCACTGATATCAGTTATTCAAGCTAATCAGTTATTTGCCAAGGGTTGTAAAGGTTTTCTTGCTTATGTTGTGGAAAAGCGAATGGATAACACTACTTTAGAGGATATTTCTATTATTCGAGAATTTCCAGATGTGTTTCCTGTTGATTTACCTGGTTTGCCACCAGAAAGAAAGGTTGAGTTCTCTATTGAATTAGTTTCGGGGACAACCCCGATTTCAAAGGCTCCTTATCGAATGGCTCCAACTGAACTTCAAGAACTTAAGAAGCAATTACAAGAGTTATTAGATAAAGGATTTATTCGACCTAGTGTGTCTCCATGGGGTGCTCCTGTATTATTTGTTAAGAAGAAAGATGGATCCTTGAGACTTTGCATTTACTATAGGCAGTTGAATAAGGTAACTGTCAAAAACAAATACCCATTACCTAGAATTGATGATTTATTTGATCAATTACAAGGAGCACAAATATTCTCTAAAATTGATCTTAGGTCTGGATATTACCAACTTAAGATAAAAAATGAGGACATATTTAAGACAGCTTTTCGTACACGATATGGCCATTATGAGTTTCTGGTTTTACCATTTGGCCTAACTAATGCACCTGTAATTTTTATGGATCTCATGAATAGAGTTTTAAAATAATTTCTGGATAAGTTTGTTATTGTCTTTATTGATGACATTTTAGTATATTCCAAAAGTGAAATAGAACATGAGGAACACTTGAGGATAGTCATGCGAATTCTTAGAGAAAAGAAGCTGTATGCTAAACTTAGTAAATGCGAATTTTGGTTGGATAAAGTGATTTTCTTGGGTCATGTGGTATCTAAAGATGGTATCTTTGTTGATCCTTCCAAAGTTGATGCAGTGCTTAATTGGAAAAGACCATCTACTGTACACGAGATTAGAAGTTTCTTGGGTCTTGCTGGTTATTATCGAAGGTTTGTTGAAGGATTCTCTCGATTGGCAACTCCATTAACTAGACTAACACAAAAAAATGTCAAATTTATATATGATCTGATGAATGTGAAAAGAGTTTTCAGGAACTGAAAATAAGGTTAACTTCAGCACTTATATTATCCATACCTTCAGGATCAGAAGGTTTTGTAATATACAGTGATGCATCTCGATAGGAATTAGGTTGTGTACTTATGCAATATGGTAAAGTAATAGCGTATGCATCAAGACAACTTAAAGGATATGAGCAAAATTACCCTACTCATGATCTGGAGCTTGCTGCAGTTGTTTTTGCTTTAAAAATTTGGAGATACTATTTATATGGAGAATGGATGGATCTCGTTAAAGATTATGATTGCACTATTTTGTATCATCCTGGCAAAGCTAATATTGTAGCAGATGCTTTGAGTCGTAAATCTTCTAGCATTGTAGCCCATTTGATGATAAAGGAATGGATTCTTATGGAGAATATTAGAGATTCTGATTTTAAATTTCAGTTAAAATCTTCAGATATTATTATGGCTACTTTGAAGGTTGAATCTCTTCTATTGCAGAAAATTAAAGATGCGCAGAAAAATAATTCTCAACTTGTAAAGATTACGGAGCTAGTTAAAAATGGGAAGAAGCTAGATTTCCAAATATTTGAAGGCATATTGAAATTTAGAGATAGACTTTGCGTTCAAAATGATGTGAATGTAAAGAAAGAAATACTAGAAGAGGCACATCGTAGTAAATACAGTATTCATCCTGGAAATACAAAAATGTATCAAAATCTTCGTGAACATTATTGGTGGAATAATATGAAAAGAGATGTTGCACAGTTTGTTGCCAAGTGCTTAGTATGTCTACAAATCAAAGCTGAACATTAAAGACCTGGAGGAGTATTGCAACCTTTTCCTATTCCTGAATGGAAGTGGGAACACATAATAATGGATTTTGTTATGGGATTACCGAATACATCAAAAGACAATAATGCAATTTGGGTGATTATCGATCGTCTAACCAAGTCAACTCATTTTCTACCTATAAAGAAGACTTTCTTGCTAGACAAACTTGCAAGTATTTATATTAAAGAGATTGTAAGATTACATGGCATTCCAGTAACTATTACTTCAGACAGAGATCCTAGGTTTACTTCTCATTTCTGGAAAAGTTTACAAAATGCTATGGGTACTAAGTTACAATTCAGCACTGCTTTTCATCCTCAAACAGATGGACAATCTAAACGAACCTTTCAAACGTTAGAAGATATGTTGTGTGCTTGTATAATGGAACTAGCAGGAAATTGGGATGAGAATATATTTCTAATTGAGTTTTCCTATAGTAATAGTTACCAAAGCAGTATTGGTATGACTCCATATGAAGCTTTATATGACAGAAAATGTAGATCACCTATTTGTTGGGAAGAAGTTGGCGAAAGAAAATTAACTGATCCTGAGTTAATTGAAGAAACTACTGAAAAGATCAAAATTATTCAGGAAAAAATGAAAACAGCTCAGAGTCGACAAAAGAGTTATGCAGATAATTGTAGAAGATTTTTGGAATTTTTAGTGGGGACGTATTTTTAAAAATATTGCCAATGAAAGGTGTAATGAGATTTGGAAAGAAAGGCAAGTTAAGTCCTAAATATATTGGACCTTTTGAAATACTGGAGAGAGTTGGAAATGTTGCTTATCGACTGGCATTACCATCTAAAATAATGGATTTCCATAACGTTTTTCACGTCTCTATGTTAAGAAAATATGATTCCTGATCCTTCTCATGTTCTCAGTCAACAAGATATAGAAATCAGAAGAGATATGTCTTATATAGAGAAACCTATTGGAATTCTTGACCAGAAAGATCAAGTATTGCGCATTAGAATAATTCCACTGGTGAAGATTTTATGGCAGCATCATACTTCTGCTGAAGCAACTTGGGAACGAGAAGATGAAGTCAGAAACAAATATCCCGATCACTTTGAATAATCAGGTACATGAATTTAGGGGACTAAATTCTTTTTAAGGAGCGTAGTATGTAATAACCTAGTTTGATTGAAATAGAAAATATTGGTAAAAGTTTGGAATTAAGTGAAATAAGAAAGGATCTAAAATGAATGATTTTGGACTTAACATAAAGCTTTTTGGACCTATTTATAAGAGTATGAAAGTTGGGGGACTAAATTGCAATTTTTTCTAAAATCTCAAAGGGATAAGACGGGGCTGCCAGCTGCCACCTGCAGCAGCCAGCAGTGCCAGCCACCGCCTGCCCTTCCCCCTCTCTCCTTGCCGCAAGGATGGAGAGAAGCAATTGTTAAAAAAAAGAAAAGAAAGGTAATTGCTCTGTTTTTTCCTCTGTTTTCCGCCTCTGCCTTCTCTGCCTCTGTTCCGCTCCTTTCCGCCAACCCAAAGCAAACAGCAACAGCAACGCCAGTTGCTGGAACCAGAGAAAAAGAGAAGGAAAAGGAAGAAGGAAAAGAAGAAAAAAAGAAAAAGAAGAGAAAGAAAAGAGGAATTTCAGCAGTTTGTATTTGGAGTTCTTTTGTAAGTGGATTTTCATAGCTTATGTCTATGAATTTATCAATTTTGCTTAGTTATCATGTGTTAAATAACAGGAATATTCTGATATTGATTTAAAAGAATTTCTATTGACTTAAAAATATTTAATATATTTTGATGTCTGCCCAAAGAGGTTATTAATTATTGAATTCTAATCACGAGTTATATAATGACTACTTGTGAATGAATAATAAGAGAATGTTATAAGTTGAAAAAGAAATGTTTGATTAATACATGGAGCATGTTTATTGCATATTTGCAAAATGCTTATTTATTTGGATTTCAGGAATGCTGTGAAGACTAGTCAAGTAAATTATGAGATTTAATCCCAAATTTGAATGAGCATCGTAACTCATCATGTGGATAGACTTCTTTGGTGCTGGAACTTATTTCATGTGGTCCATGACGGGATCTGAATATATGGGAGCAAAATCTTGACTAGGATATGTATTTGTTCCTCTTTCGAGGATATCTGAAACCTCTTGCCAGTAGGTTATATATATATATATGTATTGCATTTCATATGCATTTCATCCGCTTGTAGCATATGAATTATTTTACTGTTTGTTTTATAAAGTTATTATGAAAGGCCGGATTGATAAACTAAGTAACTTTATTTATTCATTTTATTTGCTGTGAATAGTTCTCTTACTGAGTAGTAAGCTCACTTCTTTACACCAAAATTTTCAGATTGAGAGCCATACTTGGGACTGAAGTCTTACTGCTCTTTTTGGAAGCTTTAGGAGAGCTTCTCCTCTTAATAGGAGGTGATGTTTTTTTGTCAATCGTGTGACATCTGGTAGTTATGTGAAAAAAACTTGTATACAAATATTTTTGGGACTCATGACAAACAAACATCATTTTGTATGTCAAAAATATGAGTTTGTCTAAGGTATCTTGTAAATATTTGGAATATAATATTTTATAATTTGGCGGTTATATATTTAATTTATTTTTATGCAGAGTTATTTTAGCTGTTCTGATTACTCGTTAAGATGATAATTTTATAAGCTTCCGTTAAATGATTGACCATTGACAGTTCACGGCACGGGGTTCATTTATTTGGATCTCAGATTGCACTGATGTTGTTTGTTTGTCATGAGTCCCAAAAATATTTGTATACAAATTTTTTTCACATAACTACCAGATGTCACACGATTGACAAAAAAACATCACCTCCTATCAAGAGGAGAAGCTTTCAAAAAGAGCAGTAAGACTCTAGTCCCAAGTATGACTCTCAATCTGAAAATTTTGGTGTAAAGAAGTGAGCTTACTACTCAGTAAGAGAACTATTCACAGCAAATGAAATGAATACACAAAGTTATTTAGTTTATCAAACCGGTCTTTCATAATAACTTTATAAAACAAACAGTAAGATAATTCATATGCCACAAGCGGATGAAATGCATATGAAATGCAATACATGTATATATATAACCTACTGGCCAGAGGTTTCAGATATTTTCGAAAGAGGAACAGATACATATCCTAGTCAAGATTTTGCTCCCATATATTCAGATCCCGTCATAGGCCACATGAAATGAGTTCCAGCACCAAAGAAGTCTATCCACATGATGAGTTACGGTGCTCATTCAAATTTGGGATTAAATCCCATAATTTACTTGACTAGTCTTCACAGCATTCCTGAAATCCAAATAGATAAGCATTTTGCAAATATGCAATAAACATGCTCCATGTGTTAATCAAATATTTCTTTTTCAACTTATAACATTCTCTTATTATTCATTCACAAGCAGTCATTATATAACTCGTGATTAGAATTCAATAATTAATAATCTCTTTGGGCAGACATCAAAATATATCAAAATATTTTTAAGTCAATAGAAATCCTTTTAAATCAATGTCAAAATATTCATGTTATTTAACACATGATAACTAAGCAAAATTGATAAATTCATAGGCATAAGCCATGAAAATCCACTTACAAAAGAATTCCAAATACAAACTGCTGAATTTCTCTTTTCTTTCTCTTCTTTTTCTTCTTCTTCTTTTCCTTCTTCCTTTTCCTTTTCCTTTTCTTTTTCTCTGGTTCCAGCAATTGGCGCTGCTATTGCTGTTTTCTTTGGGTTGGCGGAAAGGAGCGAAACAGAGGAGGCAGAGAAGACAGAGGCGGAAAACAGAAGAAAAAACAGAGCAATTACCTTTCTTTTGTTTTTTCTAATAATTGCTTCTCTCCATCCACGCGGCAAGGAGAGAGGGGGAAGGGCAGGCAGTGGCTGGCGCTGCTGGCTGCTGCAGCGGGCAGTTGGCAGCCCCTTCTTATCCCTTTGAGTTTTAGGAAAAATTGCAATTTAATCCCCCAACTTTCATACTCTTATAAATAGGTCCAAAAAGCTTTATGTTAAGTCCAAAATCATTTATTTTAGATCATTTCTTATTTCACTTAATTCCAAATCTTAACCAATGTTTTCTATTTCAATCAAACTAGGTTATTACACCAATAGCCCTTTCAAGGCCATGTATCCCCACCTTAGCTACTTAAGTTCCCCCAACTCCTGAATGGATCAAAGTTTTCTTGGCTCAATGCAAGGAAGCGGAATAGCTAAAGTTGGGTACATTATTAGGGACCACTTGTCGGATTTCATTTGAGGGGGAGGCAGAAGGATCCTGATGAGTGCAGTACCCACTGCCAAAAAATGGGTTGCACTCGAAGGATTAAGATCTGTTCCAAACCATGTACCGAGGACAATAGAGGTTTGGCTAGAGGGGGACTCAATGGAGGTGCTTCAACTCATTCGGAGTATATTGCACCATCACATGTACAAGTACAACGTAACGTAAATAGTGTAGCCGACTTTTTAGCGTACTATGTTACGTTAGGCGATTTTTGGTGGGAGAAGGGTATGTCCCTCCCTAGGGTATTTTCCAACATCCTCAAAGGGGATATTAGTTAATCTTTGTACTTTTTATACTATTGTATTAGTGTAATGCTATGGCAATGTTAATTTTTAGAAAGTATATATCACTAAATAAACAGTGCAGATGGAACATTCATTGTATGAATTTTATTATCTTCCAGTTTCATTAATTTGGTTAGTATTTCTTAGCTCAACCATAAGATTTTTATTTCTTTTTATAATATCATACAGGTTGTTCTAAAAAACTTGCCGCCAAATAGCTCCATTATTAATGAAATTTTGGAAAATGTGAAGAGCTTTCTTGTCAGCAAAGCTTTACTGAAAGGAGATGCTTCAGCATCTTCTCGTCCTTTACATCATCTACGAAGCGAAATTGTGAGTTCTCTTCTTAGAAATTAGCATTTATTTGTTACCTACAACGGAGATACTGCATAGAAATTATTTGACCGGCTGCAAGTATTTACAGTTATTTGATACCTTTATGTACCTGAATACACACCATAAAAAAAAAGCGCTGCTGCTTCTTCATGTGGACTTTTACTTGGGTTAAACTTGATTTGATTTAATATGATGAAGGTTTATTTTTGGAGCTTTTACTTTTTGAGTTGCAATTGTTGACTTTTTATCCTGTTTGTAAGATTTGGTTAGGTATATGTCATGTCAATGTTGGGCTTGAAGAGGATTTCAAATGCCTATGAATATATAACCATTTGAATTGAAATACAAGCTTTGGAATATGTTCATTATGTTTTTCTCTTGAAGGAAGAACACCTTCAATCTCTTAAGTAGATTATTGAGAGTAAGTTGCTATTTTGTTGCACTCATAATCTCTGCTCACTTTTACTACTTTGGTGCCATCTTCATTGTACCTAGCTCTTTCTGTTGCTGGATATTGGAGGGCTTGACACATGTTTTATAATTTCCCGGGCATACATCCTTGAAATGGCATGTACAAATATAAAATGATTATTATGGCATCACCTAGATGCTTAAGCTTTTTGGTCAGTTGGTTGCTTAAGATTTAATATATATAATCCTTTCAGGTAGATGTTATTCATAATTTTTTTGGGTAAGAGTTTGTTTTTGGAAATAAAGTACGACAATGAACATATCATGATGTCATATAAAACCTTACATTGTGAGCAGTATATATATTGAAGGAACATAGTGTGTTATGAGAAGAACTTTGAACCACCAATAAGGATGGGCATGAGAACGGCAATACAGTTGGTCTCCCAATTATTGTATATTTGGAACATTGTTGCTTGAGCTTGTGTGCTTTTTTGTTTTTTCATTCATATAGGACATAAAAGCAACATGCAAGCTCATAGCCCTTGTTTTTTTTTTAACTTTATTTGTTTGTAAGGTTAAATTTAAGAAGGTTAAAATTAAATTTGGATATAGATATTTTTTTATTGAAAGTTGTCAATGATGTGAAATAAAGTTAGTTATTATGTTGGAATATGTGAGGGATGTGATATAAGTTAGTTATTATTTTAGTAATATATGTAGGATGTGAAATAAATTTAATTTTTAATATTAAATTTTATGTGCGATGTGATATGCTTGGTTAAAATTAAACCAGGTTAATTTTAAACTTCTAGACAAACGGGGCCCAAACAACTAATCTTTATTTAAAATCATCAAAATGAACCTAATACTCACTCTGATGCAAAATAATATGCAGATGCAATCTTGTTAAGAGATCAGCAGATGAACAAAATTTACTAGAATATATGCTGGTGATAATTCTATAATAATCAAGATAACTCCAATATTACAGACAAATCGATTCTAAAATATTTAAAAAGTAAGTGCGAATAATATATAAATAATTCTCTACAAGATTTAAGGCTTTATTTACTTGAGACAAAAAAATCCCTACACTCTTCCAAAAATATTTTCATAAATATTGTATATTTATTTTACATTATAGAAATATTAAAAATTAATTTTATTTATATCATACACAAATCTCAATATTAAAATTTTATTTCACATCTAACACAATCTTCAATAACAAAATATCTTTATTTCACGTCATAATATTAAAATAATTTTCTCTTTCTATCTCGAAAAATATTAAAATAATCCAAAAGCTTACTCCAACCAAAGGAGGCTCACGATGCAAATTCAGCAAACTCACGTTAATATTTAGGTTAGCACAAGTGAGCATATCAAGTAATCTAGATAATGAATTCACAGCCATCCTTTCAAAAAAAAATCAGAGATAAGTGCTAGACTTTAGAGTTACTAGAGTAAATGACTTAGATTTGAGACACGAAATGGTGACCTACTCTTGGAAGTAGTGAACGGGATTTACCACAACAGGCAAGGACAATGGAACCACGCGTGACTTGACAGGCCGGGTCGCGTTTATGCTATAATTGTTGTGCGCGTTACACGAATGACGGCGGAGTGTCCAAGGAGAAGAGGTATCACACGCGGGCAATCGGGAGCATGCTAGCGTGAAGCCGACACAATCGGAGAGTAAGGCGGCATCCAGTAGTGATGAACCTGGGCTACGGCTGATGAATGCGACATTCAAGTAAGAGGCTGATGGGCCAGTAAGAGGCGGAGTGGGGCCCTGCAATTTGCGGCAAGGTTGCCGAGGGTCGTCGGCAAGTGATGGCATGTTGAGCAAGGAGCCGGTGAAGGCAGAAGCAGGTCTTGGTGATGAGCGAGACGCGCAGACGGGCTTGAAAAGATTAATTAGGGCTGGCAAAATTGCTTAGGAGGGCCTAGATTTTTTCTAAATTTGAAATTGCAGTTTATAAAGAGAGAAAGGTTAAGGAAATACCTTAAATTTTTTTAAAGCATTTAAAGATTCTCACCCAAGACCTCAACCTTTCTCTTCAACGTGATATAACATACGATTTTCAAACTCAAATATAATTCATTCCATGATTAAAAAAAAAAACAAACATTTAAGGCCCTATGTATAATCCCCTCACACAAATAATTGTTCGCACAAGAAATAGAAGTGTAATCAAAGTAAATTACAATATATCATAATCAAAGTAAATTACAATATATTAAATCAGAAATAATGAAAAAGGAAACTACATAAATGATTAATCTAAATTTTGAAATTTTCTCTTAAAATAAATTAAGATGAATGTTTCAAAATTAGATTAATCTTCTTCAATGTGCTGCCAAATGATTAATCTAAATTTTGAAATTTCCTCTCAAAATAAATTTAGATGAATATTTCAAAATTAGATCAATCTCCTTCAATGTACTGCCAAATCCGCCTAATAGCATCCATCCAATCAGAATGACGCCACGTGATGAGATCTCGGACGTTAAGTGTAAACTTTGCCTAGGATAAATTAATGGTCTAATGGCGTCGTGTCTCTACCACGCTCCTTATCCCCTACTATATTGATGAACTCAACAATGGAAAGTAAGTAAATAAATTTATAAATAAGCTTAACGAATATTCTAGAGCTAAGTCATTTCTTTATTTTTTTTCTTAATGCGACTTCCTATATATAAAGAGGATTATATTTTTTTCTTCTATTATTGTAGTCACCTTCTATATTATAAATAGGAAGTTATCTTATTTTGTTGCAATAAGTATCTAAACACGATCGCTTAAACTGCTGAGATTGCCGAGACCATTGAGATTGTGGAGCTGTGACGGGTTAAAGGAGAAGGGTATGAGCCTTGTTTCTTTAATGGAAGAGTTTCCATTGACCTCTCTGAATGAGGAGGATGCGAAAATAGTGAAGCTGATGTGATTGAATTCAAAGAAAGATAGATCCACTCTTCTTATCCCCTGCCTCACCTTTGTCTGTTTCCTTATTCTCTATATCTGCTCCTATAGCCTCTCTATCCCAAAGATATGGCTAGCATTGAAGATTTTTCCTGCATTGCAGATCACAAGGACGGAGATCGTTCAGTTTCTTTCCATGAAAATTGCCAACAAATTGGCATTTTGCTACCTTCAAGGTAATCTCCTTCATGTCTTGCTAGCCCTATGTCTCTAATCATCTTATGCTCAATGACATCAAGATGCATTAGCAGCACAATGGAGTCATTTACTGGTATATGTCTCTTGTACTTGGTTGACCTCTATCCATATAAGGAAACTAACAAACCCTACATATAGCTACCTTAATATGATCTTCTCATCCAACTATCTAAACATCAACATATGCATCTTATGTTGTCACTCCATCTGATTCTACATTTGTTACTTCATTTGGTATGACTTCTATATTGGACTTTGGTGCTTCCTCACACACACATATTTGGTAATAGATTGCTATTCTCCTCTTGACCTTCTCCTTTACCTTTTATTACTTTTACCAATGACTTATTGCTCTTTGTTTGTTGGTGACCATTGCCATCACCAAGTGATTGTTGATCAAACTTCTTGCGCTTAATCTTAACTGCCTGGTGTAGCGGAACACCAACATTGTCATTTACTTCATGTTGCTCATACCATGAGGTTTCGGATGAATATTCCCCCTGGTGCTTTTAGATGATATTTGTTTTGTTCTCCTTTATCAGCCTAAGGTTGACAAGCTCTCCTAAAGCTACTTGATGCATCTTCTTAGGTCATTCTTGAACTCAGGAGATATCAATATTATGATCCAAAAAAACTTTGTATCTGCCAATGCCACATTTTTTAAATCAACCATCTTCTTCTCAAAGAACTCTACCAGTCTTCTTTTATTCCTCTACCTCTAGCCACTCTTATACAGTTATACCTATGAATTATCCCATTCAAGTATATGCTTGCCATTGTTAGGTGACCACTTGTCCACTGTCATCACCATCTACAAGTCCTAATGACCTGATTTGCGCTAATACCACTTCTTCCATATTTTTCTCTCTACTACTTCCACTACTAATACCTCTTCATTGGACTTTCTTATCCCCTTACATAAAGGTAAACATAATACTGCTCACCCTTCGTATTCTCTCTTCACATTTAACTCTTTATCTCTGTCATATTGCTATTTTGCTTTTACTCTATCTATTTCCCTACATACCATCACGAGGTACTACAAATTCTTAAATATAAATAAAGCAATGGATGCAAAGATAGCTCTTCTTAATCTTAGGACATGTGAGTCACCACCCTATAGCTTGTCGATGTGCATTCACCATAAAATTTATTCCTGGGTACATATATCACTATAAGGTATGCCTTGCAAAACATAGTTTTATGCTGTGTTTGGAAAACCTTTGAGGAGAAATTTTTTGCTTTTTAAAATTACATATATATAACGCGCCGTTGCCGGGTCCCAAGTCCCGGATGAGAAACGCGGAGGGTTGCGTTAGGCAGTCGACAGCCAGCGTAAAACTTGTCGAATTAATCATGACATGAATCCTTTAGAAAATTTGAGCGCAATGGAAACAAAGGATTCATGTAGCCGACCCCACCTAGTGGGATTAAGGCTTGGTTGTTGTTGTTGTTGTTAAAATTACATATATAATGAAAAATAAAATTAGTTATTATTAAAAGTTATGTAGTATGTAAAATAAGAAATATGTAGAATATGATGTAAAGTAAATTTATTTATATTGGATTATGGGATGAGATAAAAAAATAAGGTAAATAGTATCTGAGCCCTAGCAACAGAAAACATTGCAAATTTGTCCCAATTTTTCAAAAACTATAATTTTGGACCCTATGGTTATAAAAACACTATAATTTGGTCTCACCTAAAACAAAGTTGATAAATTTTTACCATTATGCCCTAATAAGATTATTTGTATTCATTAACTTTTGACTTTTTTGAATATTATTTTGAAATATTAATATTTTATTTTTAAATTTTAAAATTTTACTAAGGAAAAAACAAGAGATAGGAGAAATTAAATTTAGTTTTTTTTAATATTAATTTTTTACTTTTAAATCTTAACTTTTTAGAGCTAGTTGAGGACAAAGGGTGTGAATTGTTCAAAATGATTAAAAAATATTCAAATTTCACATTTTTCTTCAGGACCAGCAAAAAAGATAAGATTCTAATAAAGGAATCAAAACTACTGCATTTTTTAAATCTTAAAAAAAATTTATAATTTTTCAAAAATTTGGACTACATAGGTTTAGTTTTTTTCTCACTGAAAATTTGGGTCATTTTCTATTTGTATTTTTTTTTTTTTTGATAGAAGCATTTTCTAGTTATAAGATTGATAGAACATTATGAAAAAACCAAAAAACAAATCTCTACTTTCATTAATTTTGAAAAGACATATATTACAGTACCAAAAGAGGCTCTTCTGTGGTCACTAGAAAAGAAATAAATATCAATAAGATATATTATTGTCATCAAGAACTTATAATAAAATAACTGCTATTGTGAGAACTACCAGTCCTATGATGATTACCAAAATTCTGTTTTGAGCGCCTATCATTTGACTTAGATAATAGGTTTGTGAGTAGACCAAGCATATTTAAGATGAGATTTCATTGTTTATGTTTTTAGCAAATGATATTGTTCTAATAGATGAGACTCGTGAAGGTATTAATTAGTAGTTAAAATATTAGAGTATTTAAGAAACAAAGGGGTTCAACTTGAATAAAGGGTAGTATATGTATTGTTAATTTGGTGATCTTAAAGAAGTGATGATGTTGTGACTAGGTTGGACAGTAGTCCTATCATGTGGAAATTTCAGTATATTTTTTCTATTTTCTATAATAATACAAGATTATAAGAGAAAGTTAATTAAAGAATTATAATGGTACGAGTTGTGCCATAAGGAATCATATCAGGTTGAAAGAAAAAATATGAGGAACTACTATCTGATTAGCTATACTACATGGGAGTGATGTTGAGTTAATGTAGCTTAAATAAGAATGTTAAGATAGATAAGTGATTACACCAAAATAAATTATATTAATAATGATCATAACAAAGAGAGAATGCAAGTGGCACCTATTGCAGATAAGTTAGAAGGATCTTTGAAGTTGTTCCATCATATCTATTAAATAAACTTATAAAAGCCCATGCACTTAAATTTTAGGAAATTTAAGTCACGAGTTAAGGAGTGAAAGTGGTAGACAAGAAATGAGTTAGGATAGGGTCATAAAATAAAAAGTGATATTGAATTATTTATGCTCAAAAAGATTGTTGTTTTATGTAGAGTTGATTGGACAATAGAATTTCATCAGACATTGAAAATAGGTGGCCAAGAGTCCGTGGTACACTACAAGTCTTATAAAGAAAGGAAGAGACAAAACTAAATCCAATAAGAATAAAAGATTTGTACAAAAAAATGCTCGTAAAGGAAAATACACGAGTGCTTATAGGCAAAGATTAAACTTCACTGAAGCTAAAAAATTTATTGAAGGAGATTACAAAGTTTGGTTATAGGGATGGAACTGAGAGGGGGAAGAATCTAGGAATAGAACAGTAGGACTTTGTGTAAAATAAGCTTTTGTGTTCCTCGCCGTAAGTGTGCTCCCTTAATTATTATTGACAAGGCCGCCAAAGATGCTAGGAAGGCAACCAATCTGCTTTAGAGACGATACAAAAGGCATTTAGGAGCATATAAACAGATGTCACATTCTTCTTGGGCCATTGGAGATCGGCTGAACGCCAGTAGGTACTGTCCATTATTAGTAGACTTGGGCACGGGCCTGGGGACCTGCCCGACCTCCCCAACCCGACCCAACCTAAAAACTTTAGGGCTTGGGTTGCAATAAAATTTTCATATAATTCCTTTAATCCGGCCCGGCCAGGCCATATTCATGCTCGAGCTTGGGCATGAACATCAGGGCCCCGACCCGACCCGACCCGACTTTAGATTTGAGTTTTTATATTTTGGAAAAAATATTATAGCTCACAATTTTTATTATTGTAATTCCATATTGTAATAGCATAACTGGAGCTAAAGTTTTTTAGTATTTTATATAGTATGTATATTATTTCAAATTATATAGCAAACTTGATATCTTGGATTTTTATACCAAAAGCTTGTTACGTAAAAGATTTTAATAGTTTTTTTTAATTAATTAACATTCAAAAGATAATTTCATTAAATTTGGGGTGATGAAAATGTAATAATTAGGTCATTGAAGTATTAAAATGTAAATATATGCTCACTTTAAAAGATTTATATATGTTTTTTCATCAAGTAGATGTGAAGTGTATAATAACAAACTTTTAGTGGTGATAGAAATGAATCCCTACGGGTTGACCCGGCCCGACCCGAGCTCAGGTCGGACTTGGTCATATATCTTGACCCGAATATATATGTATGGGTGTGGTTAAACCCACTCACTCAGTGACCCAGCCCGACCCTGACCCGAGCCCGGTCCATGCCCGGGTCTAATTATTAGTGGGTTATCTTGAAGGATGATCACCAAGTTAATGTGTCCAGAGGAGTTTCAATCAGTATAAGTGTTAAAGAGATTGGAGTGCCTTGAGTTGAGCATCTTGAGTTATGCAGTATTGTAGCAGTAGTTTCATGATTATTCTTTAGCATATTGGAAGTATCTGAGGAACTAGTAAAACGTATCAGTACGTGGAAGTTTCGACTTGTCCGAGGTACTATGGTCTTATTTAATCAATGATAATAGCTTGGTGTGGGCTCAATCCGTATAAATTTAATAAGAAGGAAGGCAATCCTATTCATTCTGATGCCATGTTGATGGCAAAAGTCAATGATGCGCTAATATATAAATATATATATGTCATGTATGTATGTATGTATGTATGATTTGTAATTTTAAGAAAGCTTCTCTAAATATGTAGACTGGAATTTAGAATATTGTGCTGTTGCAGGATTGGAAGCTCGGTCCAACGGTTCTAACACTCTGCGAGCATCTCTTCGTAAGTTTCACTATTCGGATGCTTCGGAAACAAGCCAACAACTTGATTGTGATTGCTGGAATCAAATGGAGAGGTAGCACCAAAGCTGAGGGTGGGGATCAGCAGAAGCCTAGTCGTGTATGGGCTATTGGTAAATTTTTCCTCTCCGGTATGCTCGCATATGTGGATGGGAGGTTATGCCGTCACATACCAAATCCACTAGCACGGCGAATCGTTAGCGGATTTTTGTTGAGTTTTCTTGACAAGAATAATGGAGAGTAAAGTTCCAAAAGGTCTGTTTTGTAGATAACAAATAGTCTACTCTGATCAAAATGAACATGTTGTGCATCCAAAAAAAGCTTATTTTTACTCATTATATGCCCAAATTTCTTTTAGCTTCGTTTTTTACAAACTTTCATCCACTTATTAACTATCATAATCATCATCTGCTTTATGTTAAATATTGGGATATATAATCCTCTGCTGTAACAAGCGGTGCTACCAAATTATTTTTATGCATTTTTTCTACTTGTCTAGAATGTCAGACTCCACTTAGTGGGATAAAGGCTTATTTTGTTGTTTGTACATGTCTAAGCTGCATAAGTTTGTCCTTTACAACCTTATCTTAATAGATGTTACTCTGAATGTTTTCTCTAATAGTTCTTTTGTTTTAATTTTTCCAGTTTCACTATATTCATCTTTAACATTTTATTGTTGTGATAAAACGTTAAACTTTGTTGTCAGTGTTTTTTATTTATTGCTTAATATTCTGATCACTTCTTTATAAATGTATGCATCTTTAAGATATTAGTTCTTAATGAATAATAATACATCCTGAAAATGATGGAAGGAAAAGGTCTCCAAGCAAAATTTTTTTGGCTGGCATGTTTTATGGTCTGCAGTTTTCATTGGTTCTTCAGAAGATGCTTAATCTAAATTGCTTCTGATGCATTAATTCCCTCTTTCGGGTTTTCAGAATTTTCATTGTCTTCTGTGAACAAGTTATAAAATCATTTTGATATTTATTTAAGTTTTAACAAAATCCAAATCTTTTTTCATATTTGTTGGATTTCATGTTTTATTTAAACTGATTTTCAATTCTTTTCTTGAAAGATGATTTTTAGTTCTTTAAGTATATTCAAATAGTAGTAAAATTAAATTTTATAACTCGAATACAAAATTTATAAATAGAAATTAAAAGTCTTGCTCTTTCAATATTGGTAATCAAACTGAATCAAATGTTGACCAAGTTCAATGTATTTCTACGAAAACAATTCTGAAATATAATATTCAAACATGCCATAGGCCCATAACTTACAAAATCAATACAATATTCCTTGTTTTTTTTTTCGAAGGACACAAAATTCCTTGTTGATTTCAATTAGATACGAAAAATGCTATACAAATTTGTAATCTTTCCGCTGACCTTCCGTTCAAATGGCAGTGAAAAGCAGGAGCTGTCGGAATTTCCAGAAAAGCAGGTGTCGGGAAAAGATCGCCGGATCTAAAATAAATTGCAGGTAAATTGAGCAGCATAATGTTACGCATCTCTAATTCGGCAGGTTAAATCTCTAATTCTGCAGGTTAAATTGGCCAGTCCGATTACGAGAATCGGCCAGTTTTTATTTTCAAATGGTCATAAGAATTTAGGAGCCAATCAAAATAAACCCAGTTGAGATAATATAACATCAGAATATTCGGTAATCTATAATCACATGCAAATAGGTGAGAAAAAGAACATATTAATGTAGTTATTTTTTTAGCTACAACACATTTCAGCCATGAAGGGCCATCTTTCAATTACGTTTAAGGCATTTTCAGTTCTGTATGACTTTTTTTCCTTTTTTGATCAGATGCATGGTTGTTTTTTAGCAACATAAGGAACATTTTTCAATTACATGGCACAGTTTTAGGCAATGTAAGAAAACGTGAATCCCTAAAATAAGATGAATCCTCATCTTAAAAAACATTAAAATGTCTTACAGAGCTGAAAATTAGTTTTACATAGTTGAAAAATGCCATAAGTAGCTTAAAAAGATAGCTACTTAAAAAAAGGGCAAATTAATGCATCAACATGCTTTGTGAGCCAATAGTTTCTCGAAAAAAAAAAAATTATATAGCAAGTTTCTTGAAATTAAAAGAACCAAACATGTAATTTCTGCACAAACTGCTAGGAAAAAAAAAACAGAATGATGTACTTTCAGATTAACAATATTGTAAAGTAAAACTTCACTATTCTATCAAAAAGAAAAAAAAACTTAGCTTCACTAACAATTTACTTAAAACTTTCACGTTGATAGCCAAGTGGAGATAGCCAGCAGCAGTGTCATGCTTCCTAAAACATACTTCACCAGACTGTCGGAATCGTCATTCTCCATAAGCTTATTCTGCAGCAGCTCCATCCATTGGTGGAAGCTGCACAGTTTTTCCTGCAGGTATCAAGATCATAACTCTTCAAGAACATACTCCACCTAAAAAGAAACAGACACAATAATAATACAAAATGACTAATACAGTACCCTCTTTTCAGGGCTATCAATCTGTTTGACAACATCGGCTTCTGCTTCTAACGTCAATCTGTCAGCACCAACACTATGCAGATCATGGGAACTTTCGACCCCAGGTGCAGATGAAACCAATTTGTATGACGATTCAGTGTGAATTGTTTTCATAACAGATCCAAAGAAATTAGTGACAGGTACCTGATGATGATCAGTATAAAATTGAAGAGATAATTACTACTATAAAAGATTTGTCAGTTATTTTTTTAATTTCCCTAAACATAGTCATGATTGCACTAGAAGTACATAGGAAATAGAACCATTATACAGTTCATACTTATTCTGATTCTTAAGTGAAAATACTAGCATAGTTTATTGAAAAATAGTGACATACAAACCGAGAACAGATCAAATTCACTAAAAGCCATTCCAAATAACTACACATGGAGTTTTGTCACATGATTTATGTAATTTGAGCTCAGTAGCAAAATTGCAAATATTCTACTATGAAGAAATTATTCTCAAAGAGTGTCAAGTGTTGTACAACAGTTAATCTGAAAAATAGTAAATCATAACCCCCCACCACCAAATCCATGACTACAAAAAAGCATGACGAATATGTTATGAATTTTCCAAAAATCAGACTAAATCTGAAACGCAAGTTATTTGAGGAGTGATGCCTGTTAAAGAACTGTGGAGATGCATTATCAAAATAGTAGAGCATAACAAACCGGCTGCAGCACACTGCTCTATAATAAAATACCCTCAATACCTTGTAGGCAAAAACAACCAATCAAGTTTAAAAAGAGGAAAAAAATTTAAAAAAGAAACATAATACCACTCTTTATAAGAATCATTACATGAAAAATGAAAGATATTTCAATCTGCAACTTGTATATTCCAACTTTAAGATAAAATCCAAATTAAAGGCACAGAAAACTATCACAATGAGCGGCATATTAAGCACAAAAGCAGTTAGAACTTAAGCCATACCTCATGTAACGGTCGTTGATAGAGATCCATCCGACAAAATGCAGTTGACATCAGCAAATTTGGATTATATGAATTAAAAAGACTGTTTCCATGCAAATAGTTGATAATTAGCAATAAGGTGCATAACCCTGATATCATGTATTTTATATTATTCAGGAGGGAAGAATTTCAGAAAATATGTATTATATGAATTACTGAGACAGTCTCCATCAAATAGTTGATAATTAGCAATGAAGTACTTGAGCTTATTCTGAGGGAATAAGTCCATATTACCTGCCCAATGAGGCATTGCTGTACATGTTGAGCTTCTCAAAGAAAGCAAGGGTATAGAAAGTAAACCTATCCACCACAGAAACGCCAATCTATGTTGAAATGAGAAGCCGTTAAAAGAAAGTCAACTGAAAACTAAGGTTTTCCCATGTGAAATCATGTGAAAAATAATTAGAAGTCAACACATTCTTACATCAGAATCCAGATGATGAGAGTATGCGTTTTGTCCTTTCATGCTGCTACCAATTGCTAAAACACCAGGTGAATGAAGCTGTGAAATTCAATGAAGCGTGTCAAACCCAGAAATGAATATGCCATGAGCTTCTAAACCAAGTAATGATCTAGCAGTAGACAGAGCTAATTAACAACTGAATTATAAAAGGGCGAACGGTATTCAAAAACTTGTCCTAGACGAGACAGGTGGACATATATACATATAGATAACTCATAGGCAACTTTGAGTCAGAAGGCACCTATTCAAGTAACTAGTGTTGTTTGCTGCTAGTGAACCAGTTAAAAGAACAGCTATTCAAGCAGCTTGTTGGGTAAACCAAAAAGCAGAAAAAAAACTTTGATGGGGCAGACAGCTAGAGAGAAGCAACTGCTACAGAGATGGAAGGGAGCTTGCCCCTAACTGTAGGGTCTTTTATCCAAAACTGTTTGAAACCAGTTAAAGTAACCCAAAAAGCCCTGTATAGTAAAGCAAGAAGAGAATACTAAAAGTGGACTTCATGATCAAATGGAACTACTACTTTTCTTCATGAGGAGAGAGCTAAGGTTCAAGCAGGTTCAAAAACAACAACGTTCAACTCCAAGCCTAATAATCTCGGGAAATTCGTAAAGACAATTGTGCATGAGCTCAAAAGCAGGTCCAACAGAGCTAGGGATTTAGGAAAGCAGCATTAATACACCTTCATCTGAAGAAGGTTGCTCTAGAACTCAGCTAACGAAAAGAGGAAGTAGCTTGAACGAAATCTAACTTGCCTCTTCCAATATATTTTGTCTTGGATTGGAAGCTGAATAGGAATTGGAAAAGATGCACATGCACAATTCCTTTGTAAAAAATTCATTAGTTATTTATATTGTTGAGGGGCAAAGAGTTTGAAAGGAAGAAGAACCATCCATAAAGAAAGAAAGTCTCATTTCCCACATATAAAACTTGATGGATCATCAAAATTAAGATTTCCTTTTGAAAGAAAAATTTAAGATATTTGATAATGCCCTATATAGTTGAATAGTCGCAAGCACTTGGATGAGGAGTGATAGCATAAAGTTATCCAATAAGCTTTAATTTCACGAAGGTAAATACTTTTATTAAATGTATAAGCTAGAGCAACAGTGAGTCTGCCAGCAAGAATAGAGCAAGTAGTCAACGTCTTTAGTTCTCAAAGCATTATATATAACATGTATGTATGTTTATATATGTACATATGTGTACTTATTATTAGATTTTTAGCATACACAATTATCCGAACATATTAGCATGGACAAGCACACTTCTTATTTTTGTTGTCATTAATATTTGAATTCCATTGTTTTTATTAATTTGCATTGAGTACTTCTGAAACACAATCCTTTATCTATGTTGCAAGGACTTGGACTTTATAAGACATTTTCAACTCACCATGTGTCAGTTCATTACCTCATATTCTCATAAACGGAACTACATGGAAACTGGAAAGGCAAGCATTCTACCGCATTTGTATTTCAGTCAATGAGGTGTAAAATTGGATTTTCATAATTTACTTAGGACTTACAGTTAAACATATTGTAACACACCTTTAAAGCTTCTACTTGAGAAACATTATAGTCCAGCTTAGTGATTTAATTATTCCACAGGGAGAAGCTTTCTCTGTCAGAATGTGAAAACTTATTATTTGCAAATGTCTAACCAAATTACTCAATTGCATCATGTTTTTGTGAAAAAACAAAGGGTAATATTCTATGTAAAATAGCTATCCTTTGTGTTTTAGGCTATATAAAATCATCACAATCAACAGCAATAACAGATCAAAAAATTACCTGAGGCTATCTTCATATATTCTATTCGACAATTATTCGTATCTAATGCCACCTCTATTGTTGATCCTTTAGGCAACCTCTAATCAAACTATTTTGAGAAATATATAAAATTGTATAATCTAGACAGTTCAATATAGCCTTCTGTGGCTATAGGAAGCTTTCAAGAGGCGGTGAAAAAAAGTATTTTGAACGCACTAATGTCTATAAAGCATGGACACTTCAAAAAATTACATCGTGACTGTGTCGGATACACGAACACGAAGAACACGAAGAACACGCAAAGACATGTGAGGACACTGTGTCGGACACACCACGTGGCATGTCCTAATAAAATAATATTAAAAAATTAAAAGATACTTTTTGGACAAGCGAAAACACTTTGAGACACCGTAGGACACTTCTGAGACACTTTCAGGACATTTTCTAAGATGCAGAGCACTTTTGAGATATTTTCAAGGCACTATTGAGATGTAGAATACTTTTAAGACACATGATACTTCTAGAACACATATGAGAGAACTGGATACATTTAATATTAATGTGAAATTTATTTATTAATCTCATATTTTTTAATAATTTAAATATAAGACTAAAACCTATAGATACATCTACCTTCTTTTTATTCTTTTTATTAATATTTAAATTTTTTTATTATTGTTAAAATTTTATCTAATAATACTATAAACCTATATCTTATTATTATTAAAATTTTAATATAAATCAAAATTCTAAGCTACTCAACCTAAATCAAACTTCTACCTCCTTCACTACGCTCGAGCCTCACGAAAATGAGATCACAAAAAGTTTAGAAGTATAACTTCACATCTGTCCTCTCATCATCAATGCTGAGAGCTTTTACCTCTTCTTATTATCGTGCATGTCGTGATTATCCTGGCAAATAAAATTGCATTGTCTCTTATTCTTCCACTCATTTTACAAAGTGAACCCTAGATCTACATTTCAAATCTCTTCAATACTAACATCTCTTCTTAAGTTCTCATCTTGATCTTATGAGATTTTTGTGCTACTCACAAGTAGTTTATACTTAAAAATTCAAGTTTATTTTATATTTTATATATTTTTTTAAATATGAATTGTTAATTTTATCATTATTATATTTGGTATGTCATGCTATGTCCATGCCCTATGTTTTGAAAAATCGTGTCACCGTGTCATGTTCTTGTATCCCTGTGTCGTGTCGGTGCTAAGTATGAATTATATTTGATTGTCAGAACCTTGAATTGTGCTTCTGATTATTAAAGCATGTATCTGTAACTATCTTCAAGACTTGTCTGAAAATTAATAGAAACACCTTGATACATGTTTTCTGCATCTTGAGCTAGAGTCTTAGGTGTTTCTACAAACCTGGGAGAAAAGAGTTGCTGCTTGGCAAGTGTCTACCATTATAAGTAGCTCCTTGAACCTAAAAAAGGAAAAGAATGATAACAATGAAAGCAGAGCAATGATTTACTATTTAGCTAGCTAAGCCTTGTAACTGAAAGTAAATCTGCACTAGACAAGAACGTTGCAAAAAGTATATCCTACCTATGTTTCTCTTTCATCTGCTTAACTACATCAGATAAATCATGACTCTGAAGCTCTTCAGAATCCTGAAATTTCAGAAATTCATCTCCACCATGGCCCGACATGTAGAGAAGTACGTGGCTTCCTTCATCACTTAAAAGCCTTTTTGATCGTGGAACAGCACTCTCATGCCTCCCAGTTAAAACTCGCAGAAAATTTTCAACTGTCACCTCATAGCCTCGATAATCAACCTAGAAATTGAATAAAGAGGAGTTTATATTAAAATGTTTGATATATAGGATGCATAATATCAATGTTACATTTTACAGCACATGGCTAAGTTAAAGGGAAAAAAAGAGTAGAGCATCTGATCTTACGATCGGTAATCCAATTCTACAAATCAATAATAGTCATGAAAAGAAACATTGTTGTTGACAGGAACGAGAGTCAAGACAAATATTCCAAAAGGCAGCTTCATAAACACTAAACTAAGCTCGAGACAGCATTGTCTCAATTAAAACAACTACAAAAACAACAAAGTTTAGGGTTCTAATAACAATGTAACAGACCAATCAACCAAGAAGTACGGTACGGAATATTTCAATTCATAAATCTTTGAAATGAAAAAGCTAGTTAATAATATGATTCTGCTTATCTTTGCCAAAAGTCAAATACAGTGAAAGACTTACGTTTGCCAAAAGTAAATTATGAAAGATGGGCAAGACAATAAATCCATATCAACTTGACCACAAATGTGGTGGTTTTCTAAGAATAAATGGGAAATGCATTGAATCAATTCTTCAACAATATATTTCAAGAACCAATTTTTAACAAGTTTCAATGTCCTTGACAACAAAGTCAATGAAACTTTATTTAGACTTCTTCTTGCATGTAACTTGTAGAAGCAAATAGATGTGAAATCTAGTATCGAACAAGCAACTCAGTTGAATTCTTTTCTTGAAAAATGAAGTCTTTTCTAGATGGCTAAATATTTAAAGTTGAAAATTGTGAGTGTCCATTCGACTAGAAGGATAACTACGAGAAGTTCCTCGAAGAGTTTATCAATGTTCTTTGTCATGGTATTCTTCGACTCATCCTCTTCGTCTTTATCCTAACTTCAGAAAGCAATAGATTGAAACATGCATGAAGTATAAAAACCACATATCAAAAAATGCTGGATGAAGCGATATACTTGAAATTCCAGGATCATTCTATTATGCCCTTAACATTTCAATATAAAAGGATAAGATTAGGGTTCACGTATGAATATATTGAGCTTCTCTGTGCGTAGCACTTAAGTGCGTGGGGGAGCTCTTCTTCTTTTCTTCACTCACCAATGTTCATTATTTTTTCTTTTTCTCCTTACAATTTTCATCATTGTTTACTGTCATTTAATGTTTGATATTTTGGCTTTATCAAAGTATCATTAAGCTCAATTTCCACTGCAGTTCTCAACCACAACAACAACAACAATGCCAAAATGAAAAGTAAATGTGATGCCATATTATCCAAATGACCGTTCACATAAAAGCACCATTTAGTATGATAAATTAGTTTGTGGATACTAGGTGAAATGTTTCCTCAACACAACACAGGTTAAAAAACCCACCTCCACATTATCTCCATACAAGTTCAGCTGGTGATTCTCATTGTTGAAAACTTGTGCAGGATAAGTGTTCCTAGCATTGCAAGCCATGTCATCAGCCAACATGAGTATTATTCGTTCATCAGGTATTCCTAGTCTCTTTACTGTCCTGATACAAAAAATAAATTCATACAGAAACCTTCGAAGGTGAGAAATTAAAAAATATCTACTAAGTGATAACAAAAAAGATACCTATACAAGGATAGAGTGTTGGCCATATGTCGGTAATTAAACCTGGTCCACCATGGTAAATGCCAATCAGTGTTGACACAGAAACAAACCAACAATGAATGAGCATCAATATTCCCTCTGACATTCATATAGTTAAAAACATTATCAGACATTAGTCATTAATGTACTGGTAAACATATTGATTGGAGAGGGGTGAGAGATATCCTAGCAAACCTTTTCTCTAAACCAACATCATGCATAAGCATAACTTACGCTAGTAGTAAGTAACCTAACTGAACCCAGAGTTGGAAATTACTCAAAATGATTGATACAAAAAGCAGTTCAAGGAGGAGGGGTGCTGATCATATAAATCAAGCTTAAGTTATATCTAACTCCATCATTATGTGAATGCATTCTATCAATTTGTGCCCAAGAGTAACGTGTAACTTGCCCCAGCATTTAATGGGGAAGAAGCAATCCTCAAGAAAACAGTATGCTAACAATCCTTCAATCACTATTAAAAAAAAAAAAAAACAATCCTTCAATCCACCATTAATAACAAGAAAAGGGTCTCACCTTATTTTCAGATGCAATTGATTGATGGAGGGTAAATCACTAAATCAAGTGAGAAGAAGATGAAGAGTTACCAGAACCGAGAGGTGCAGACCAAGACGGCCCAGTTATTGTTATGCATAGTGGAAGAAGACGACGGAATGGCCGATGGCGATGAAGGCGTCAGAACAGCTCCCATCACCAAGAGTAAGAAGACCAATTGCCTGGCTGCTTGAGGACTACTCCAAGACAAGCTCGTTCCCTGGATCTCGAAAGCCATGGCTGGTTGCGTTTCTCTCAGAACCTTCCCTATGCCTAACACCCCTCAGATCAGACTTCGGAGAGAGGAAGCATGCGAGTAGTTGATGGATCGAATAGAACGAGAACGGGGCAGAAATCGCCCCCTGGGTTTGTCTCGCCGGCGTGCCGGTCGCTAGTTGGGCATTAAATAAATAATTTATATTTTTTTATTAAAAAAATGAAAAAAAATCACGCCTAACTTTTTTTTTTTTTTTTGATAAAGATCACGCCTAACTTGGCCTGAACCAAATAGAAACTATGTCTCTCAAATATCTCATCTTAAAAAAGCATAATTAGTACTAAATTTCTCTAACTATATTGCTAAAAATTAAATCTAGATAAATATTCAAAGAGATAATAGTGGGCGTTTATTATTATCGAACTACAAATAGAAGTAAGAAATGTTACCAAAATACTGAAATTTATTTGCTCTCCAATTTTCATAATTCAGAGCTCTTGTGAAAATTATTCGCCATTTTTTTCATATTATTTGACACAACTCAAAGTTACATAAAATTAGTCATATCAGAACATTATATTCTAGTCATCACTAATTTAGAAAAATTATTATATATCTATGAGGTAATATTTCAGCAACTCATTCTCTAATCAATTATCATTACACAAGCATATAGGGGTACACTACATATAATTTACTAATAATTTTTTTATATTTAATATAGTACTTAGTATAGTATTTAATACGAATATTTCTATATTTAATATAATTATTTTTTGTTAATAAAAAAATAGTTATATTAAACATAAAAATAATTCATACTAAGCATTATATTAAGTCAAAAAATAGTTATATTAAACATAAAAATAATTCATACTAAGCATTATATTAAGTACTATACTATGCATAAAAATATTATTAAATAAATTATATGCGGTGGATTCTGTATGCTTATATAATACTAATTGATTGAAGAATGAATTGCTGAAGGATGAAATCCGATTATCAAGTAAATTTTATTTTTGCGATAAATAAGAAAAAAATAATTAGTGCCCACCTGTATATCGCGCATGCCTAGCGAATTTGAAACGGTGGAACGACACAGTGGTATCGCTCTTTTCATGCGTTCTTTCATTTTCCTTGACCCAAACCCTAAAGTGCGGATCTGTGCCCTTTCTCGTTCCGGCTTCTCCGCTGATGGACTTCGCGCTCGAGCAAGGGAGAAGCTTCTCCTGTGGTTGCTCCACTCTCATTCTGGTTCGCACCTGGGAAGCTTCTTTTCTCCGTGTCTGTCTAGGGTTCGAACGAATTTCCTTTTATTGCATCTTTTCTAGCGATCATTTTGTTTGTATTTGGGGCAGCCGGGATTGTCGATCGGGAACGTCGGTCAGTTAGCTGTTGATCTCCTGATCTCTACTTTGAGAGCTGACAGAGTTGCCTATTTGGACGAGCCCTCTGTTCTTCCTTGCGTAGGGAATGATGCTTACGGCCCTCTTCCTGTCGGCGATCTCACTCTGCCGCTGGAAGGTTGGTGAACAAAATCCATTTTTCTTTAAATTTTTTCCCGCAGAGTTTGTTTATGGAGAAACAAGGTAAAGAATTTCCGTCTGATTTTTAATTGTAGAAAGTTCTCACTGTATAGCCCTTAGCATCGTTTTGATGCACTCTGTTAAATCTCTGGTTATCAACTGTCATAAAAGCTTAAGCTTGTAGGTTATGCGCGCAGGAATAATTTTATATTCTAAGATGTCCCTTCATATGCAAGTTTATTTATTTTGTAGTGTAGAGTTCAGCATAGGTACTTTTTTTAAATTTTATACTATAAATAAAGCTTGTAGGTTATGGCTCAGAAAAATAATTTTATATTCTAACAAACAATGTCTTATGCCATGCTAAGTGTTACAAACGAATTCAAAGTGCTCATAGAGCTGAAGGACCTGTGGCCAATCTCCACCCAATAAGCATGACAAATATCTGTAGTACTCCTCCAGACTCAACTTTCTGATTACTCTATAATCAAAATTCATGCAAGCTAGCTAATGCATTGATACTCAACAACTTTTATGAAGTATCAGAGTGGTCAATATTTTCATTTGGTTTGGAACACAATGGAGTAAAAGAAAAAAAATGCTCAGTGGCTATGATTTATAGCCATATTTTACATACTGATGCCATATAGCACAGTCACTTTCGTTTGTTTGCTGAAAGAAAGCAAGCTCAGGTGCCTTGGTAAATGTCTTATGTTTCACGAAAATAAAAGCATTGCTAAAGAAAGAATTAGGTTTTGTTTACTCTCTACTCATCTCTCTGTTTGAGGATGTAAAAAGGAAATACTTCGTAAAATTTGAAATCATGTTCTTTTGATAACTTAAATTTTTTTAATGATATTGTCTATGCATTTTTTATGATATTGTTCATGCATTTTGGTGCTGAAAGTTGGCCCACAATGTAGAAATACACAAATAAGATAAATATCACAGAAATGAGAATGCTAAGGTGGATGAGTGGTTATACGCGAAGGTACAAGATAAGAAATGAATATATCTACGAGAAGGTTAGAGTGACCTTAAATTGGGATATCTTACAGAGAGTCGTCTTAAATGCTTGAACATATAAATTGTAGACTGATAAAAGCTCTAATAAAAAATACTGGATTATTAGGCCTTACCCATGTAAGAAGTGGAAGAGAAAGATCAAAAAAGTCAACAAAAAATTATAAGGAATGATATTGCATATTTGGAGCTAAATGAGGATTTGTTATTTGATGAAATGTAATAAAAATAAAGGATTCATGTAGCTGACCTCACCTAGTGGGATAAAGGCTTGGTTTATTGTTGTTGTATTGTTTATGCATTTTGCTTTGATAAGCAATAAACAAATGTCATATTAATCATTCTCACTATGTCATAAATAAAGTTGATGTAAATGGTGTTGAATAGAGAAGAGAAATCCATATTGCTGAAAGCCCACTCCCTCTTCTCTTATCCAAAGTAAGACTTCACTATTGTTTTTGTTGTTGTTATGAATTTATAATAAACTAGAGTAACAAAGTTCTTCTGATTGTGTCAACTGGCTATGCTAATTCTCCAATCAATCATACTAAATGCAGCTTATGAGTCTTCTATTCATGCGTTAACTCTTATCCAACAGAGGTCTCCAGTTACCAAGGTATCTATACTTTTTTTACCAAAGCTTATTGCACAATTTTTAACGTTTGATTCAGCACAACATTATTAATTAAGGTTTGGTTGTTATTGTTGTTGTTGTTGATTCAGCATTATTAATATTTAAGTTGGGATGTTTGAGTAAGAATTCTTCTGGTGCTTAGCTTATTTCAATTATGAGGTTAGAATGGTGAAGAACGATTGTTGATGCCTCTATTATGGTAATACTGCTATTGGGACAACATTAAATCATCCGTTCATTCACAAAAAATATTCATCCATAATTCAAAGATCTAAATTGAATGACTTAGTCTAGTGTTCAATGACTTGGTCACTGAACAACTGGGTTCTAGCAAATGCTATTGTCTTTTTAGAGAGATTTAAGAGTGATATGGAACATGTAAGTGAAAAAGATATGATGTAGAAAAGAAAAGGTACAAAATCGAGAAAAAGAGAAGGAAGAAGAGAGAAGGAAGACGAAGAAAGATTCAAGGTTAAATTTTATTCAATCATTAGGAACTCCTAGTTACATAGATTTAGGATACTATTTAAGTTTAAGTCCAATTAACTAGAGAAAATAATTGGTAAAAACTTAAATGATAAATGATAATTAAAAGATAAGTAACACCATGGATAAATAATAAATATGCAATGCTCCGTATTAAAATATCTAATATGCTAGTAAGTCTTTCAATAACAAAATAATGAAATTCTCCTTTGGGGTTATCTAGATTCGCATCATTCTCAACTTGAAAACACTCAACTCCGTCAAGTTAGTGTGCAAATTTAATTTGAATGTTATCATTTTGATCCTCTGATGTAAATTAATCCTTGCTATGGAGTTGGAAAACCCAATTCATTCTTAGGATTGGCTCATGTTAAGTCCCAACGAAAGCTAGGGAACAAGAGGAAAAAATCTCGAGGCAAGAAGCCTTATTAAGAAACCGAATAGGACAAAACATTGAAACAAGAAACCACCCAACAATAAGATGTCGAGGAAATAAGAGCCAGGAGCTAAATACCCCTAGAAGAACAAACCTACCTTGATGCAAGAGGAAACCTTAGATGACAGGGGAAAGCTTAAATTAAGAGAAGTAATGAAAAAGGACCTACAAACCCTAATAGAGTTCTTAGGGAGCAAAACAAAACCCTGATGACTCCCCAATAGGGACATTGATGACTTCCTAATAGGGACACTCTTGACATGGGGGGAATTCCCAAGAAAAATGTAACAAATGAATCCAACCCAAACCTTGTCCATAAGCGCAAGAAGAAAGTTGCACGCTTCAAGACTTATGTTGACATTGTGCAAGAAATTCTCATATCCCATTGCGCAGGAACAAGGACTCCGCACGGACAAACTTTGCGGGATTTTAGAAGAATAGTTGGAAAGCTACATGTGCATGTTTACACATGTTGGAAGTTGCGATTGAAGGTTGTTACCTGTTCTATTTGCTAAAACAAGTGTAAATGGAGAAGTGAGATAACTAGAATTTTGATTCGAAGAAGATGTATGACTCATAAAGCTTCATAAGGTATCATCTCAATACTGAATTGATAACTGTTATTATAGGCAAATTCTATCAATGGAATATGTGTTTCCCAACCTCCTCCAAAATCCAACACACATAATCGTAGCAAATCCTTAAGAGTTTGAATAGTTTTTTCTGTCTGACCATCAGTCTGAGGATGAAATGCTGTACTGAATTTCAATTTAGTACCAAATGCTTGATGTACTTTCTGCCAAAATCGAGAAGTAAACTTTGGATCTCGATCTGATACAATAGTAGATGGTATCCCATGCAATCTTACAATCTGATCCACATAAATTTTAGTTAATTTATCAGTAGAATCAGTAGCTTTGATTGATAAGAAATGAGCTGATTTAGTCAATCTATCAACAATCACCCAAATAACATCATGTCCTTGTTGTGATCTCGGTAGTCCAACTACAAAATCCATAGCCACTTTTTTCCATTTTCATACAGGAATAGACAATGATTGAAGTAGACTTGGACGTCGCTGATGTTCACCTTTAACTTGTTGACATGATATACATTTACTGACAGCTTCAATCACATCTCTTTTCATACCAGGCCACCATAACATATGTTTCAAATCATGATACATCTTATTTATATCTGGATGTATAGTATATTTTGCCCCATGAGCTTCTTATAACAACACATATCTAAGATCATCAATATTTGATATACACAGTCTGTTTTTATATTTCAATAATCCTTTATTATCAATATTAAAATCATTCTGTTTTCCTTTTTCAACTGTCTTGATAATCTTTTGAATATATGGATCTTTATTCTGACCTTCCCTTACAAGTTCAAGCCATTCAGGTCTAACTGTTAATTGACTCAAAAATACATGACTTTCACCTTTAATTCTATCCAAAGATAACTGCTTCATCTCAAATACCATTAACTGTTCATCTTTCTGTAAAGCTTTCATACTCAAATTAGTTTTTCTACTTAAGGCATCAGCTATTACATTAGCCTTACGTGATTGATACATAATTTCCAGGTCATAATTTTTAATTAATTCAAGCCAACGCCTTTGTCTCAGATTCAACTTCTTTTGGGTGAAAATATATTTCAAACTTTGATGATCTATATACACTTCACACTTTACCTCATATAAGTAGTGTCGCTAGATTTTTAGTGCAAAAATAATTGCCGCCAATTCCAAATCATGTACTGGGTAGTTCTTTTTATGTGGTCGTAGCTGTTGTGAAGCATAAGCTATGACCCTGTCATGTTGCATAAGAACACATCCCAGCCCTTAGAATGATGCATCACTATAGATCTGAAACTCATTACTACCTTCTGGTAAAGCTAACACTGGAGCTGAAATGAGATATTCTTTCAATCTTTGAAAACTAGTGTCGCTAGATTTTTAGTGCAAAAATAATTGCCGCCAATTCCAAATCATGTACTGGGTAGTTCTTTTTATGTGGTCGTAGCTGTTGTGAAGCATAAGCTATGACCCTGTCATGTTGCATAAGAACACATCCCAGCCCTTAGAATGATGCATCACTATAGATCTGAAACCCATTACTACCTTCTGGTAAAGCTAACACTGGAGCTGAAATGAGATATTCTTTCAATCTTTGAAAACTAGCTTCACAGTCTGCGTTCCAATCAAATTTAACTGCTTTTTGTATTAGTCTTGTAAGTGGCAATGCAATCCGTGAACTTACAGATCAAAAGCAGAATAACTATAAGTTGGCTCTGATACTAATTTGCTCCACCACAGATTTGAACTTCAAGAAAGAAAGATTTTATTTCAGGAGAAACAAATACAGAGGGATTTCTGAAGGAAAAGAAAAATAGAGAAGAAGAATCAGTAGAAGAAGAAGAAGAAGGAGAAAAAAGCAGAAGAAGAAAAAAGCAATAAAGAAAAAAAACAGAGAAGAAGAAGAAGAAGAAGCAGGAAAAGAAAAAGCCGTAAAGGAAAAAAAGTAGAGAAGAAGGAGGAGGAGAACCAAGCAGTGAAGGAAAAAAAAAACAAAGAAGACAAAGAAAACGTGATCGCAGAAGACGCCCGCTGCTACGACCGCGAAGAAGACGACGCGAGGAAGCCGCTGCAACTGGGAAGAAGAGACGACGCACGCAGGAAAAATTAGGGCAAGTGTTGAACCGATTTTTTATAAATTTTAAGTCTACTTTTTATAAAAATTTAATTAATTTATAATTGAACTGTGTCCTGTAAGTGTCCTACAAGTGTCCAAAAGTGTCCGAAAAGTGACCAGTCGTGTCCTAATTTTTTTAAAATAAAAATAGGACATGTGTCCCGTTATGTCTGACATGTATCCCGCCATGTCCATGGCGTGTCCTGCGTGTCCGACACCGCCACGACAATTTCTTAAAAGTGTCCGTGCTTTTTAGCTTTGGTAACTACTCTCAATTATCTTAACAACTTGTTGGTCTTCTTTCCTTGATGATATACCAAACATAGCTAGAGGTGAGGGTGGGAGAGAGATATTCCTTCACCACTAACTCCATAGACGAGAGCTGAGTGATTTTGAAGAGTTACATGTGGCCGATAGTGGGGACGAGCTCCAAACCTCGTTTATCCAATCTCGGCCATCCTCTTTGATCCGATGGTGATCAATACAAATTAAGTTGGTATCAGAGCAATTAACCTCTAGTCTATGATTTTTGCGACAAGTCCGTACAAGACTACCAGTGAACAACTCATCTTTCTAGAGGAAACGTTGCAGAGGAGTAGGGAACTTAAGATGTCCAACAATAGAGAGGGATCGAACTATGACTTAGCCAACCAAGTCACCCTACTCCAGCGACAAGTGATCGCAATGATGGAGATGGTCAACTGATCATCGGTAGATAAACAAGTCAGCCAAGTGAAGACAACTTATTACAAGCCAAACAATCGCTTATATATGGGAAAGAGACTGAAGCACTCCTAATAGGGAAGCGAATAGGGACGAACTTTCTACTCTTAGGGAAAAAATCGATGTCGTTCATGGAGGAGGAAAAAATTGAATTTCCTAAATACAATGGAAGTACATTGTTGAGAAGTTGGACACGTGGATAGATTAACTAGTGACATACTTTAGGCTTTACTGCTATGACGCATATGCGAAGGTGAATTTCTCTTAGCTCAAGCTCACGAACCATGCACCTTTATGGTGGAATGCCAACCTTTGGTACAAGGGAGATGAGATCTCATGCGATTAGTTTAAATGACTAGCCAGGGAAGAGTTTTACCTAGTGGGCTAAAAGGAAGAAAAGTGGAGCCAATGTTATGGGATGCACTAGAGGATGGGGCAATTAGTACATTAGTACACAGTTTTAGTTTTGTTGCCAAGCTATCATGCACATTATTGATAGTATAGGTGAAGCACTAATAAGGCATACGATGGGTGAAGGGTTAGGTATAAGTGCATAAAGAGGTCAATAGTATTTTGAAAAGTATATTTGACAATGAGTTATGTTAATGTTAATAAATGGTAAAAGAAATGGCCCAGTTAACTTGAATAATGTGGTTGATTATGATAATTGTGCCATTTATTTTGAAAATGGAATCTTTTGTAAGCTTGCAAATATTATTTGTCATTTCATCATTGGTGCAGGGAATGATGGTTGAATTTGCCAAAAATTTGGCCCATTTCATGCTGACCAATGGAAAGAAACACCTCATTGTTCTTTCCAGCTTAGATTCTGGTAAAAGAAAGCTGATAGATGCCACAAGGTAATGAAATTTTCTCCTCAGATTTTGGAAATAATCTTCTTATTGTATACTTTTCTGATTGCATATCTTTGATTATAGTTTATTGCAGATGTATTATGTCTCAAGTGCAAGCAGTGATGGAACTGATGTAGACTGTGAAAGGCTAGGATGGAAAAGACTTGAAGAATATAAACCATCTCAAAGGAGATGGAAGTACCTTGATCATCTAGCTGAAGGAAATCTTGGCCAGAGAGATACTTTAGATCTTGATGAGGACTTCCTCGATGAAGATTATTATCCAGGACTACCTTTTGCAGCTTTGTTTTCTTGTTGCAAGGTGATTTATTTGTCAAATTGAGCTTCTATAATATTTTACAATGAACATTTGAATGACTTATCCAACGTTGGAATAGGCCAAAGGAGTTAAGGTTACTTGTTTACTGCACTATTGTGCTGAAGGAGACAATATACAGGACTCTTTTATGCTAGCTGAGGCAGCTTGCAAACTTCTAGGGATTAGTCCTGACAAAATTCAACGTAAGTTGCGTCTTTTTTGGTTAGTGTTGTTACACCATAATTAAGTCTGTCTTTGTTAGAATAAAGTTCTACATATAATAGGAACGATTAATATTGAAAATAAAGAAAAGAAAATTCTAAACATGGTCCACACAAACATAAATAGAAGTAAAACATCGTCTAACATTCTTCAAGTGGGAATGTTGATATCAATAAGTTTTAGCTTGTAATATAAGTCAGAAAATTGAGAGAGTCCTCATATCAAAGTGACTTGGTAAAGATTTTCTTTTCTATCATTCTATGTGAAAGTGTGAGGAATAGGATTACATCAGGCCTCTCCTATTATATGCAAGGAATTGTTATTTTAACTGGAGATTGGCGCTTTTACTGATATCAGAGCATGAATATTAACAGAAGAGCTGATTTCGTGTTTTTGTTTCTGGGATTTTAGATGAGGGGCGAGGAGGATGGCAGATTCCACTTTCATGGAAAACAGTATATGGGCCTCCACCAGACGTGACCCTCTTCTAACACAGGTTAGATCACTTTGATTTGGAGTAGTATTATTTTGAAATGTTTTTTTCTTGTACGCTTTAGCACTGCAGAGTGGAAATCTTTTGAGGTTAGTGTGTCAACATCAAGTGGACATTAGATAATATTTAATTTTTTTGGTGGTTCTCTTGACTTTGTTCTGAGGCTTTTTTTTTTTAAGTTGGGAGTCTTGGAGAGGTAAACAGCATCTTCTCATTTGTCCATATAGAAAATAAATCAGACATTGATAAAAGAGTTGATGAGAAATAAAAAAAGTCATCCCACTTATCCTGATGCTAGTGTGGAACAATTCAATGTTCTACTTTATCTTCCTCTAACGAAGGACCTCAATGAATGTCTGGATCTTCCCCACAAAACTTGGCTTCAATTGCGTAGAACAATGTCTTAGGTGGGGAAGATGATCACGGACTCATTCTGCAAGAGAAGAAAATGACTTGCCTAGGGTGCGATATTGGAATACTGAAGCAATCGCTAGGAGGTGCACACAACTATCTTGATACAACGGGGTGAAGGAACAGTTGTTGTCTTATTGACTTGTGATTTAGTCTGGGACATCCTTTCTGTGATGTCCTAGAGTTGAAAACTTCAATTGCCCTATTGGCCCCATCTCAGCAATCGCTCGAATTTTTCAGCTAAACGGCCTAAATTGGATTCTTTAATGGATTAATAAATACTTATGGGAACATCAACCAACTGACACAATAAGCATTGATGGATTCTATGTAAAATTCAACAATGCTGATTTCTAAGGCGTCAACAGCATTGATGGATTCTATGTCTTCAGACTTGATGATCTTCTTTTTCAATAAGCAATGGCAAAGTAAACTCCATCCCTGCTTGAATTGCCTCCAGAGGTAGCACCTAATGGAAATTCGTCCCTTTCAAGCTTGCTTGATGTAGGCTGGATTACGGAAGAACTTTTAATACCTAATTAGTGAACTAAGATGAAAATTATTCTCCAACTCATGAAGTTCTTGAGTTATAATTATAGGTAAACTCACAAGAAAAGCTTGTAGAGCATTCAACTTCTAAGGCATTAGAACCTAGAAAGCACGAGCACTTCTAATAACTTGTCATGTCGGTGTCGGACACGTGTCAGACATGAACATGGTGGGACATGTATCGGACACGACAAAAACCGTGTTCCATTTCTTTTTTTAAAAAAAATTAGAACATGCCTAGACACTTGCTAACACTTTCGAACACTTGTAGGACATGATTTGTTTTAGATTTTATAAAAATCGGTTCAAAATTTTTTATTCCTCCAGAGCTTGTGTCTGCCCTAATATTTTCTCAAGTGCCACATGAAAGAGTTGCAGGGTTCAATTGATAATTTCTTTTACTGTGTAAGTATTGTAAAGGCAATAAGAACTTGATACGGTAAAAGAGATTTTATTAAACGATGTAGTGAATTTCATTGTTTTTCAACTTGTAAGGAAAATTTAATGTAGTTTTACCTTGATGACAAATCTATTCCATTCATAACTAATATGGGAGTTATGGATCCACTTCGCTATATACTTAATCTTATTAATTATTAAGTATTGTGTCTAAAATGCAAAACAAATATAAATTAATATTATGACGGACAACAAACATAAAAAATCATGCAAATTCGGTCATAAATATTGTGATAAATATCCTAGAGCAACATTATTGTATGAGCTTTGTTCAATATTATAAAAAAAAATTTTCTATACAATATGTTTCACATACATTAAAATATAGTTAAATATATTTACGTTGGTATGAGCTTCGTCAAGTAGATCAAGTGACAGAATATGTTTCATCTGTCATAGTTGTCGATCCAATTACAGTGCAACAAGATATTTTTTACTGTTAATACTCATTCAAATATCTCATATGTATCTTAGAAGTGTTCTGTATCTTAAAAATGTTATGCATCTCAAAAGTGTTCTAGATGTGTCTAAAGTATCCTAAGATATCCTAAGATGTCCTAAAATATCCTTGAATGTTCAAGAAGTATCTTTTAATTATTTTTAATATTATTTTATTAAGACACGTCACGTGGTATGTCCAACACGGTGTCCCCGCGTGTCCTCGTGTGCCCCCTGTGTCTGTGTGTCTGACACGAACACCATGTGATTTTTTGAAATGTTCATGCTTCATAGCTTTTGAGACACAAGACACACTATTGGGACGCATATGGGATAGAATTGAATATATTTAATACTGACATTAAATTTATTTACTAATATTATATTTTTTTATTAATTTTATTATTAAAATTTTACCTAATATATGTCACAATTCTAAGGCTAGATCAAACTTCTTCCTCCTTTGTTGCTCTCAAGCCTTATGAAAATAAACCAATCAGAAAACGTTTGGAATTCTAGCTTCACCTATCTTCTCATCCTCAGCCCCTAAAGCTCTTACCTCATTTTATTGTCACCCTCATCGTAGTTGTCCTTGCAAGCAAAAATTACATTTTTTCCTATTCTCTTACTCATTTTGCAAAGTGATCTCTAAATCTATATCACAAATCTCTTCAATACCTACGTCTCTTCTCAAGTTCTCTACTTGATCTTATGGGCTTCTATGCTACTTATTAATTATTTATACTTAAAAATTTAAATTTGGTTTATGTTTTATGTATTTTTAAATATTAATTGTTAATTTTATTATTATTGCATTTGGCGTGTCATGTTGTGTTCGTGTTCTATGATTTAGAAAATTGTCGTGTCCCCGTATCGCATCGTGTCATATCCCGTGTCTCCGTGTCTTGTCCATGCTTCATAGTGGAGAATATGACTAAAATAAAATAAATGAAGTTAAGCACAAGTCTATTCTCCTAGATTCAAATAAAAATGAGTAAATACTTAGTAACCAAGATATGCTTACAAATTTTCTTAGAAACAATAAAGTAAAATTGCAAATCTTAAGCTCTTGTTTTCATAGAACTTAGACTTGAATCTTTCTTTGCACTTAATAAATCTATGTAATATGCTAATTAAAGAATTAGTTTATAAAGCTAAAATAATTGTTAACATCAAAATTAGTGGGGTTTAATAATGCAAACCAAGTTTTCGGAGTTCTGCTACTTTCTCAGTAGACAAAGGGAAGAAAGACGGCACATGTAAATCGCTTTCCGCCCAAAACAGCCATTCTACGTCAAATAATGAGTCAAACGAAAGAAGGAAAATGATTGATGAAATAAAGAGTAAAACATACTTGTTCAAATGAGTTATGTACAAGAAACTTATTTTATCAAACCTCAAAAGCAGGTTTGAAATTACACAGGTCCAAGAGACTGGATCAAGCTAATGAGACAGATGATCTAAACTATCATCTTTATCATCGTCTCCTCAACCATCCAATCGAAGTCTATTTTGTTTTCAAGGATTGACTAAAGAGTCAATACCAAAACCGAAATTATTCACTTTCAGATGAAGTAATAGTAAACTCATCAAAGAATCTAGTTAATATGATCGTCGTTTCTTCAGTAAATATGATCACTATTGCTTCAGTCCCATCATCATCAAAAAGAAGGTAAATAATGATCAAGAACAGCAATGGACGTAATTAATCTCAAACTTAACCAATAAAATGATAAAATGGTTGAAAGGGAATCCTGTTGTCTACTGGTAGATAGGGCTTTATAAAACCAATAAAATGATAAAGTAGTTGAAAGGGAATCCTGTTGTCTACTGGTAGATAGGGCTGCTTAACAGATCGGGCTGGACCAGAACTTTCAAGTTCGATTAGACTTGGATCCAATCCAATTCAGTTCTTACAAGTTCTAGACTTAGTAGGTGCATCCTAGAATCAGAAGTCCAGTTCACTGAATCAAGCCTAGTCAGTTTTCGGTTCGGTTAGTAAATTTTTTTTTTTGAAAAAGTATGCACCGGTATTGTATATTTAAAATATTTTTCTCATTAAATTTGAAAGATGTTAGCAGAAAAATAATAAAACAGTAAGTTATGACTAATATTAATGAGCAGCTACCTTTTATGCTAAAAAATTATAATTATTTAGTTTTTTTTATATTCATTAATAAGCTATTGAGGCTGCACAAAGGCACTAAAAAACAGAAGGCTTTTAAGTTTCAACCCTATAATTTTCTTTAAATAAAACAAAAAACTAACTTTCAAGCTCTTCACCTTAGAAACACTGTTCACAAATTCTGCATTTTCTTTGAGAAATTGTCTTCCAATAGAAAAAATATTAGGTTCGAGCGCCGGCTGGTTAGATGTTCGAACCATAAAAATGCTCCTTTCAATACTGAATATGCCGCTATTCTGACTTGGAGTAGCCAATTTCACATCAACTTTTATGTCCAATAAAAAGAGTAAAATTAAAACCTAAAGTGAATAATAAACAAATAATATTGTTCATGCTCTAACTGATAGTTTGGCCTATAAACCGGTCAGATTTTGTGGGATATGAATCGAATTTAATGAGTAAATGAATATCTTCTCTCATCCGACACTTCAACTCGATGATCTAGCCCAATTAGTTTGTAATTATCGGATCAGATTAGGAAACTACCCTAGTTTGATCCGATATTGATTTGACCGATTAAATTATTAAACTTAAATAATTAATTTAAGTTAAACCCTAATAAGAAGCTAGTCTAACTCAAGTAATAAATCTTTGAAGATCTCTGTTCAAGCCACTATTTTGGAGATTACAATATTTTTAATCCTCTGCAATTTTATTTTTTTTTGTTGAACTAGCTTTGTTGTTCTGTTAGCCATTAGATGTGATTTACCAATTGCATGGATTATTTATTTTATCGCCATTTGGGCTGCATACATCTTAGTTATTATAATTTCTGAAAATAATTAATGATTAAATGTTTAATCAAAAATTAAGTGAGTTGAAATCCAATTTGATAATCCAAACACCGTGAATCATGGATCAGATCTTAATTGACCCTGATCCGATCTAGCTTTTTATTCAATTTGAAGATATGCAAATCAATTGGAGTCAAGGTTAATCCGATCTAAATTCAATCCATTTATAGGCCTACTGATAATTGTACTATAAAATCATACAATTGTGACTGTAATATCACTATGCAAAATAGAAACCAAAAGTATATTCATTTATCCATAAAAAGAAGTATATTCGTTTATAAGCATGAAGAAAAAATGATAATTGTAACCAAACATATATTGGTTTACTACCAAAAGCATGTTTTATAGTGATGTAACATAGCGAGTAATTATAACTAAATAGGATTGCTAAAAATTTTTATGGGTAACAAGCAACCCATGCTAAACCACAGATGCCTCCAGGATACGAAACACCACGCAGCAATCTTATATAACTCTTCTCACCCCATTTTTAACCCCATGAATTCTTTGCAATCCAATATATTGTCCCGTCTTCCTCCCCATAACCGACAAGGGTCATTGCATGATCTAGCTTCCTGTTACAATGGTACTTGAATATACCCTATAAATACCAGTATAAATTTAGATAAATGATTTGTTAACGTAATTTTATATAATATTGAAATAGGCAGTGTTTAGAACTATACCCCATTATATTGAGCAAAATGCCGACAACTTGATGCAATAGCAATAGCAACTGGTTGGTTTGTGACTGCCTTCAGTAGCGAAACTTCGTCGGCTGGAACATACTCAAATCCGTCAATTGTTACCACGGGTGCAATTTTCTGTGGCAAACCAAGATAATCAAAATGGCCCAACATGTAAAACATTCATTTAATTCAAGCTATTTGCAATGTAAATTATAGAAAAATAAAGTTAGTATGTTAGTCAGAAATATACTACGTATATATAGATAGTCTATAAAAAATATTATCATCCGTATCCATGTTGGGTCTCAAGCCTATATGAGAAAAGCTAAGGCATTTAGGTACTTTACAACCAGTATAAAACATATCAAATAATCATAACATGACCTATACCGAATTTCCTCAACAACAACAATAACAACCAAGCCTTAATCCCATTTATACCGAATTTCCTCAATATATATAAATTCTAGTTCACGGTTCCTTGTGTACAACAAAGTATATGTGTATTTTGTGTTATTCATGCGAAAGCTAGTGAAGTTTCTTGAGATGGTCTTCACTTGGAAAGAATTTTGCTTTTAAGTCCAATATCTTGTGTATTGGTCTATTCATAAAAACTTTTCTATATAGAAAGGTTACAACCGGGTGGTTGCTAGTTTGCCCTATATAGTTGTATCAACAAAAAATTATTGAATTCGAACGGAGCACAGTTCAGAAACCAATCACCGTGCGCTATATGTGCACGGGCTCACCTTCATTGTACACAGGGCACCCGGTGATTGGGCATCTGAACGGTTCTCCTTCAGAATACAATAAAATTTCTTCATCAAGTGGTCCATATAACATCCTTCTCCATGTACAATAACAAGAGAAGAAATCCCTGATTCTATCTACTTGGGTTGTAGAATTAGGGACTTGGAGTGGGAGCAAGTTATTCTAGCTTAAAAACTACAGCATTTTGTCATGCATTTCATCTTCAAGTAAACGATCTTCATGATGAAAAAGCACTAGTAGCACTTGAGGTATCTCTTACAAATGAGGATGTATGATGGTCCTTGCTCTAACCAACATCAATGGATCTCTCATGAACAAAGCTAAGGGACTATCCTTGCTCATGGCAGTTCCACGAGCAACTTTTTCGTTCTCTCCCAACATTTTTCGGGGCAACTTTTTCTGAGTTGTAAGCAGACCTTTCTCATTCGGAAAAGCCTTTGTTCATGGCATTATTCTATAGGAGCTAGGATACTTGGAATTTTTAAGTACCTTAATATCATCCCCTAAACATGTCTCCTATTTTGAAGAAGTGAGTCTCCTAACAATTTCGTCAAGTGTGAGAACTCAACAACCACTTTTTCTTTCAGGAACCATTTAGTTAACGTCAACAAGCTATTTCTCCCAACACTAATGGACTTTTGGTCCTTCATTAGGTGATTTACTTTTTTTCTTGAGGATTGTTCCATCCTCAAGTACTTTTCTCTTATCTAATCTTCCAAGCTATTGGTGGAACAATACGTCTTCAACCTCTTCAACCAGTATTGGAGGTTCAATGGACTTCAAATGCTCAATGTTAACAATTGAGTACGTTCATGTAAGCAAGCAACCAAAGTTCCTAGGCATTCTCTTTTACCCATAGCATAATGCCGAATGGTATTAGATGGACTTAGCTGCCTCCTAACTCCGTCTAAGTTTACTTCAATGAAGTCATAAGAGGTCACCTTCGATGTAGGTTAACTATATTTTGCCTTTATTGTGGTGCCTGTAGCATTATTGAGGATTTTATGAGTCCAAATTGAATTTGGGCATGCAGCTTGCATATTTGGTGAACAAAGTGTTGGCTCAATTGATTCCTTCATAGGAATCACTAATTCCATTGAATTGGATTGTAAACTCCAAGTTGAAGGGGATAGTTGGTAGGTAGCCTAGGCAAGCCTCAAGTAGAGGCTAATTGGTGAAGTGTACTACCTCATTGAAGGTAAAATGCTTATAAGATAAGGCTCTCATTCCAAGCTCTTTGTTGTTTAGAGTGGAACTTCATAAAATTGTACCACTAGTGGTGTTCGAACTACACTACCATTTTAATTTTCAAGTGAGACGAAAAAAATTATGGTGACCAACAAGAGAATTAAAAAAAAGGTGTATCGATGATCTCTTGATGAACTCAATCTGCCATCATTTTTATGAATGAAATGAGTAATTTAACATTGATTTCTTTTAAATGATTTTCATGTCACTAGTTATTCCTTGTCAATCCAAATTTCCTTGAAAAAGATTTTATGATAGTAATTTGTTACTCATCATTTGTATTCTTTTACCATTACATATGTTAATCAATGGTGGCGTATGTTACGAAATCAAAATTCCACTATTTATATACTTACAATTTGATTCTTTGTGTCATTTGTTGTATCAATAGGTTTGGAGGCTCAAAGGACTTTAGATGCTCAATGTTAACAGCTATTTCTATGTTAGCAAGCAACACAAGCTTGTAGGCACTCTCCTATCCATTATAGAATGCGGAATGGGTCATATTAGATGGATTTAGCTTAGAATGACCCCTTTTAGTCCAAACTTAAAGATAAAGTGATGCAACACATCACTGACATCACTTATACATACGCTGACATCACCTAATATGGTAGAGTTATATTATTTTGAACTCGATTTATTTTTTTTGGAAAATTCTCATAATTATATATCATCGCTGGTCTTACCACTGTTCTATAACATTTATCTTTAAGTCTGAGTGGAATGATAAGGAAAGTAGTGTATGATAACTAATTCATCTAATATAGTGAAGCTTTTTGGGTACTTCAGAAGTCCCATAGCTAAACTACAATGTGATCATAGTTTTGTAAACACTTGATCATAACAAATTTGCAAACACTATAATTGCAACAGGCAATTGATCAAGACCTTTTGTCATGTGATGTTTGTATGCAGTTTTGCTCTTTAGTCCATACCTCTTTTGCTTTATATCCCTTTCATTATTGATTTAATTCTTTAATTATGATAACGATGTCATCTTTTCATTTTATACCCAAAATTTTCGTAAACTATATAAATGTTTTACCATTTAATCTCTTTATTTATGTTTTATATAAAAAGTGTAATGAAAACAAAGGATTCATGTAGCCGACCCTATCTAGTGGGATATAGGCTTGGTTGTTGTTGTTGTATTTATTTTTTGTATCAATATTACTTTCTTATGAGTAGAAATTTAGCTTTAATTTAATTGAAAAAAATGTAAAACCTGTAAATAATTACTTTTGTTCAATTTATACAAAATCATCGCTTTTTCATTTTTTTTAATATATTTCTTGATTTGTTCTACAGAAACATTATAACAAACATGCCTTGTTTTTCAACTGCATCAAACACCCCACCACTTTTATGTATGATTTCCTACAAGTCTATGATCTGCCAACTTCAATGGATTGGCGACTCAAAGGTGTCATTACCTCCGTCAAAAGACACGGAAAATATTGTAAGTTTATGCTATAATGTAACGATTTAATTGTGGTATGCATAGACTAAAGTAATATGATATAATAATTTAAACTAATCATTGGTAATTTCATTGTAGATTCTTGTTGGGCTTTCACTGCTATGGCTATAGTATAGAGAATCAGTTATATTAGAGCCAAAAAGTTAATCACACTCTCAGCATAACAACTAGTCAATTGTGACAAAAACTACAGATGTCATGGGGAATACTTTAGTTTGGCACTTGCTTTGATACTTAAAAATGGAGGAACACTTCAGATGTCAAATATCCCTTCAAAAGAGTTAAGGATAAATGTTAGGTATAATTGTTTATATTAAATTCTATTTACTATTTGTACTAATATATATATATAGTAATCTACAAGGCTTTCTATTTGATCAGGATAAAACCGACTATTTCGAAATCAATCAGGTTTCTTAACTCTGTCCAAATATCACCTTCAAACAAAATGTGTTCCAAGAATTTTTTTATGTTAGTTACGTAAGACTAGGCTGCACCAGTAAACATGAATGCAGAAGCAAAACACAAAACTTCGGGAAGTACTCTTGAAATCCTATTGGATTATATTTCTCCGAACTAGACCTATGTATTACTTGAAGTAGCAAAGTTGAAAGTACACTTCTAATTGTTTACTATGAGAACGACTCTTACGACTACCACAAGTTAAACAACATAGTTGAGTTTAAAGTGCGATATGATTTCTTTACCTAGATTCCAAGGATTAGATCACTAGCAGAGAACAAGCTTTTCTAATGTCTTTTTATTTAGCCAAGACTTTTGAAAATTCTAAACTTCTTAATAGATGATGTGTGCTTTTCACTAAACTCCTTTGTTGGTTTTCACAATTGGCTTCACTGTTGGTGAAGTATCACTAGAGTGCTTGTTGCTTTGAATCTCACGGAGTATAGCCTCACTCTTTAGGATTTTCTCGACGCTAATAGCAACAATTTTGGTAGTACCAAGTAGCCTTTTAAGAGGGAGAAGCTAAAACTGGCTCAACTAAGAAAGTGGGCACCAGCTAATATGTAATATCCCGTGATCTTATTGTAGAGGTATTGTCCACTTTGGCTTTTGGAAAACTGCGTGACTTGAGTACTTCCCAGGAGGTCATCCATCCCAGTGCTACTCCAGCCCAAGCACGCTTAACTACGGAGTTTTCCATCACTGGCCTTACGGTTTTGCCTCAAAAGGTGCCTCAATTACTTGAGATCACGTTATCTACTTATACAGCTCAGGATCTCCCTCCCTTTCCAATGTGAGACGATTCATTCCTTCGCCCCTCTCACCACTCATTATTTGGCCTAGAAGCTTGCCAGGAGCCGCACTTTGCCTCAGTGATTCCTTTCTTGTAGGACATCATCCGGCAATCACTCCCCGCCCTCTTCGGCCACGAGCGTCACAGGCCCACCAGCTTCTGCCTGGTTCGTCCTCGAACCACATCGTACTGCGGAAGGTCGGCTCTGATACCATATTGTAACATCCCGTGATCTCATTGTAGAGGTATTGTCCGCTTTGGCTTTAGGAAAACTGCGTGACTTGAGTACTTCCCAGGAGGTCACCCATCCTAGTGCTACTCCAGCCTAAGCACGCTTAACTACGGAGTTTTCCATCACTAGCCTCACAGTTTTTCCTCAAAAGGCGTCTCAACTATTTGAGATCACGTTATCTACTTATACAGCTCAGGATCTCCCTCCATTTTCAATGTGGAACGATTCATTCCTGCGCCCCTCTCACCACTCATTATTTGGCATAGAAGCCTGCCAGGAGCCGCACTTTGCCTCAGTGATTCCTTTCTTGTAGGACATCACCTGACGATCACTCCTTGCCCTCTTCGGCCACGGGCGTCACAAAAAATTTACCAATCATTATTCAAAAATCTCAAAATTTAACAAGAATAATTAACATAATGGAAAAGATTCATCTATCTTTTTTGTACCATAATTTGAATAAGGTAGGGAAGAAGGATTTTGGCTATTCTCTTTTCTTTCTTCTCCTTTTCTTTCTTTCTTTCTTCTTCTTCTTCTTCTTCTCCCCACTTACAGCAACAAGGAGGGCTGCTACTACTTTTCTTCTCCCTGGCCTTCCTTTCCCTTTCCTTCTTTCTCCCAGGCACCGCAGATCAGGCTCACGGCAGAAACAGGGACACAAAGCTTGCTTAAGAAGGAAATAAACCATTGTTCTTATCCAAACTAGTGGCACAATTATATTTTGGTCCTCTTCCCCTTCCAAACACATGGCAGAGAAGCATTGAAGCAATCTAGAAGCCAAGCAGAGAAATAAATAAATTACACTGTTCTTATCCAAAATGAGCAATTGCATTTTAATCCCCATAATTTCACCTCCTTATTAATAAGTCCAAAATTCTTCACACTTAAATCCAAATCTCTTTATTATAAACTCAATTCAGATTTAATAAATTCTATTCCATAACTCGAGTTGCGATAAATTATAAAAGCAATTCAATTTAAATAAAACTTGATATCCAAAATAAGAATTAGTACCTGGATATCACATAATATGGATAGGGCAATGATTGAATTGTCTCGAAAGTTTCAGGGGAATTGTAGTCCTTTCACTGTTTTATGGAGGATTGCTAGCCGCTGGCCACTCCAATTGTGCGGGCTGCATATAAGCCGTAGCAGATGGTAATGTGCCAAATGATACAATCTTAGTGCTCTCTGCTTATCTAAATTTATTTGAAGTAATCTTGCTCCTCCAATTTCAGAATTAATTGATCTTATAGCCCAGATTACAACAGAAATTTGTTATATTATTCTCGATCGTTTAAGGCCCAAATTGGATGAATATTGGGGATTTTGGGGATGAGATTTTGCGAAGAATTTTGATTTGAAGATTGCCAGCCTTTAAAGGGGATCTAACCTAGCGCACGTGTCGTTCCTTTAAGTTTGCGGCATAATCGCGGGGAGCGAGCATATTGTTTGAGTCTATTATCTTATCTTATTTATGTTTTCTCCTTCTTCGTTTACCTCTGTATATTCCCTTAGTTTAGCCTATTTTCCTTAGTTTTTCTATTTCATCTATATTTATGATTATATATATATATATTCTGAATGTTTAAATGACCTTTGATCTTTATTTCTTATACTATTCTCAATTTTCTCTTTATTTCAAAAAATAAAGTACTTGTATAGGAGTGTTACTATTTCAATATCAAATCGCTACATACCTTGACAGATTCAATTTTAGTGCAGTTTTTCTAATTTTTAATTATTATTTTTTTTATTTTGTACACTAGTTTCGTGTTTATGTTCTTCGCTATGATAGATCTCATTATATACTTATGTCTTATGTTGAGACTTGAATGTCTATCTCTTGTCATTCTAGAACTATTTCATATAGATAAATTACGTGGGGATCTTTTTGCATTGATAGCATATCATATATATATATATAATGTCCATTTTTTCCATGCCTACACCACTAAGCCATAGGAGGTCAGCTTCGTTGCAGGTTTTCTGTAAATTGTGTCAATTGTGATGCTACTTGTGGACTACTAAGGCTTCTATAAGTTTTAGAACTTAGGAATACAACTCATGTATTCGGTCGAGAAACTTTTGGCTTGATTTGATTCCTTCATGGTTCATTAATTCTGTTGTAGTGGACTACAAACTCCAAATCAGAAGGCTTGTTGGTAGGTAGTGTGGGCAAACCTTAAGCGGAGATTGATTAATGGAGCAATGCACGGCCTCATTGAAGGCAAACTGGGAGTCTCATTCCAAGCCTTTAGTTGTTTTATAGTGGATCCCTCATAGTAGGTGTAGGTGTACCATCAACTGCTGATGAGCTTAATCTAATGTTAGTTTATGGATGACGCATGTAATGGTTCATTATGGTACCCATCATTTCATACCCATCATCAACTAGAGAGCCTTCCAGAAGTGGCTCTCAAGTCCGGCATCTTGGTAGGAGATTATCGATATTAGTGATCCAAAGTTTACTTGCAAGTTCTAAAAGAAACAATTGTGTGGCTTTTTTGGGTGATATGGACTTGCACACCATGAATTGAAACCTCCCTTAGAATCCATCAATCAAGATCAAAACATAGTTGTGTCCTCATTGAGTTTTGGGTAGACTTCCAGTGAGATCGATAGAGATACTTTCATACAAACTTGGAAAATATGTTGATGATTATTCATTCAACTCTCTCTTAAATTATATTGTTGACATGATTATATGATAAATTTTGTCTGTATTCTGTTCAAGTATTTTGTTTCTTGTGCACTTTTTTTGGGCCTTATTTTAGTAACTTGGTTTGGTTTATTAACTTTTTAATGAGCTTATTTATTTGACTATCACACGCTAGTTCATTTGAGAGCTTTACTATCTAGTGTATGTTTGATAAGCCTTCATGCTTACTTATATTTAAATGAGTGATCTATAGTCCATTTTATTTCATTGTTTGCATATCTGCAAACAAAATATATGCCTAAAGTGATTTTAATATGTTGATTTTATTCTATTGTATTTTTGTATTTCTATAAAATGATATACTTTGAATAAACATATAGATAGTAACACTCTTGTTTTTGTATTTTGTGATTGATTAAATGTGTTTGCTAATATGTGTGTGTTTTGTTTCCAATTCCCCCGCCTTGTACAGGACTACTAAATTTTCCTTTAATTTGTTATGGCATAGTGACATGATTTATCATTTTGCTTTGCCCCAATTGACCTGTTTCATCATTTCTTTATTGTTCACATCTGAATTTCGATACATGCTTAAGCTCGCTACATATTTGGTTTCTCTCAATGAGGTAATATCCTTGAGGTTCTTTGGACAAATCCCAATACTCTTTAATCAGTTGTTGCCATCAAGGAATAGTAATTCCCATCAACTTCCTTTGTGCGGATCTATATGAGAAAACACTGTAAGCTCATGTATGTAGCATGCTTCAATTGGCTAGAAGCCACAAGAGCCAAATTACTGAGGTGTGGTTTGTGTAAAGATGTAATTCATCCCACCATTAAAATGTGACATTCAATTCACAGAGATGGAGGATGGATGCTTAGTCATAAAGATAAGAATGTCAAAGAGTTTCAAAAGCTGGTACTCATTCAACCTCATCGATGAATGCCCTCAAACAATGTGAAGATAACCTTCCTTCATGAAGACTTAGAAGGGGATATTTATGTGGACTAACCCTAGGATTTCAGCAAGAAAGAGAAGGAATATTTAGTTTGCTAGTTGAGAAAGAGCTTTTATGGCGTAAAACATCTTCAGCAGTGGTACAAGAAGTTCGACTCATTTATACTAGAACATAAGTACAAGATAACCATCTCAAACCATTGTATGTACATGAAGAGCTTTAGAGTTGGAAACTAAATCATGCTCTGCTCCACGTGGATGGCATGCCAATAATTAGCCGAGATGTCAAGAAAATGAGGCTGGAGGTAGAGCCCAGTAACATGCCAAACAGATACTCGTCATGACTATCAAGAGGGATTGTGTGGTGAAAAGATTTAAGTTGTCACAAGAAAGCTATATTGAGAAAATACTAGAGAAATATAACATGAGCAGTGTGAAGCCAATATTAATCCCTTTTAGTGGGCATCTTCAATTATAGGTTAAGCAGTACCCAAACATAAATATCAGAAGGGAGGAAATGTAGAGAACTTCATGCTCATCTATAACTGGAAGTCTTTTGTATGCAATGATCTACACTCAACTAGACATTGTATACACTGCTGGAGTAGTGAACAGAGTTCTCTCTAACCCAAGCAATGAGCACTTGTGATTTGTTGACAAAGAAACTATTGGTATTATCATTAGCTTAGTACTACCGCCTTACCTGATATATTCTGAATTAGGTGGGCTAATATCAAAACGAAAGTTGAGTTCGACTTATGTGCGACATTGGGTAGGTAGTACAACAAGTGTATTGATTATGCCCTTCCCATTAGCTTGAGTTTTTAGGATAAAATTTTAGCACCAAGTATCCAAAGAGAGCAAAGGTCAGCTAGTTATGGACACAATATAGAAGTAAACATTAATCATTAGTGCCAAGAATCCTAAGATCACTTTGCATACTTGATAATTTTTGTATTGAGACATGATAGTTGAGATTTTACTCTTTTGAGAACTAGTTCATATAGATATTTGCATTGACATTTTTAATTGCAATCATTGAATATTGCACAATAGGGTCATTCATTTCTGATCTATATCAAATTGTCAAATAACAAGATGTCTGGCAAGGTTTTGTTGAAACCCGATGATAATGGGTCCGATGAAACCTTGAAAGTCAAAGAGGTTTTGTGACCTTGTTTGGCGCGAGGACCAAAATAATGCTAGTTTAAAAAATAATAATAATAATAAATAAATATTTTTAATTATTCTACATAAATTTTAATATAAAAATATTATTTTTACTTCGCATACTCAACAACTTTCAATAACAATTTTACTTCACATCCCAGACCAAAATACTCGAGTATTTTGGTCTGGGATGTGAAATAAAGTGATATTTTTATTGAAAATTATTGAGTATGCGAAGTAAAATAATATTGTTTTATATTAGAATTTGTGTAGAATGATTAAAAATATTTATTTATTATTATTATTGTTGCTTTTTAAATTAGTACCATTTTGGTCCTGATTTTGGTCCTCGCGCCAAACAAGGCCTAAATGTCTATATTGAGCCATTCTTAGTAATGATACGCCCATGTAGAATTAAAGCGTGCATTACTAGAAGGGGCAAAGAATCCAGAGGCAGTTATCAAGTAGTGGCAATGTCAGCTACATTTAACAGAATGTATGTAACTAGCGTGAGTGGTAAAGCGATATGATGGCAAATTTAACTTCTTTTAGTTGAGCTGGTTATAGCTTCTCCTTCTTAAAAGGATACTTGGTGCTACCAAAGTTTTTATCACTGCCGAGAAAACCTTAACTAAGGATTGAGGCTATACTCTGACATTCAAAGCAAAGAGCACTCCAGTGATCCTTCACTAATAGTGAAGCCAATGGTGAAGACCAATAAAGGAGTTTAGTGAAAAGCACAGATCATCTATTAAGAAGTTTAGAATCTTCTGAAGTCTTTGCTAAATGAAGAACATTAGAAAAGCCTGTTCTCTACCAATGATCTAGTCCTTGGGATTTAGGTAAAGAAATCATATCGCACTTTAAGCTCAACTATATTATTTAACTTGTGGTAGTCTTAAAAGTCATTCTCATGTTAAACAATTAGAAGTGTATTTGTTCGACTTTGCTACTTCGAGTAATACATATGTCCAGTTCGGAGAAATATAACTCAATAGGGTTTCAAGAGTACTTCTGGAGGTTTATGTTTTGCTTCTGCATTCACGTTTATTGGTATAGCCTAGTCTTACGTAACTAACATAAGAAACTTCTTGAAACACATTTTGTTCGAAGGTGATATTTGGACGGAGCTAAGAAACCTGATTGATTTTGAAATACCCAGTTTTATCCTAATTAAATGGAAAGCCTTGTAGATTACTATATATATTAGTACAAATAGTGAATAGAATTTAATATAAACAATTATACTTTGACATTTACCCTCAACCCTTTTGTAGGGATATTTGGCATCTGAAGTGATTCCCTCTTTTTTTAGTACAAAAGCAAGTGCTAAACTAAAATATCCCCCATGGCATTCGTAGTTGTTTTTGTAACAGTCAATTAGTTTTTGTGCTGAGAGTGTGATTAACTTTTTAGTTCTAATATAATTGATTCCCTCTACTATAGCTACAACAGTGAAAGCCTAACATGAATATACAATAAAATTGTCAAAAATTTATTTAAATTATTATATTATATTACTTTAGTCTGTGCATACCACAACTAAATCATTATATTATATTACTTCAGCATAAACTTACAATATTTTCCTTGTCTTTTGACAGAGATAATGGCACCCTTGAGTCGCCAATCCACTGAAGTTGGCAGATCATAGATTTGCAAGAAATCATACATAAAAGTGGTGGGGTGTTTGATGCAGTTGAAAAGCAAGGCATGTTTGCTATAATGTTTCTATAGAACAAACAAGAAATCTATCAAAAAAATGAGGAAGCGAATCATATTAAGATAATTATGATTTTGTATTAATTGAAAAGTAATTGTTAACATATTTTACATTTTTTTAATTAAATTAAAGCTAAATTCCTACTCATAAGAAAGTAATACTGATACAAAAAATAAATATAATAACAACTAAGCCAATATTCTAGTAGATGAGGTCGACTATATGAATTCTTTGTTTTCATTGCACTTTTTATATAAAAAATAAATAAAAAAATTAAATGATAAAACACTTATATAGTTTATGAAAATTTAAGGTTAATGAAAAGGTGGCAGCGTTATTATAATTAATAAACTATATCAATTATGAATGAAATATAGAGCAAAAATGGTATGGATTAAAGAGCAAGACTGCATACAAACATCACATGACAACATCTTGATCAATTGCCTATTGTAATTATAGCATTTGTAAATTTGTTAAGAACAAGTGTTTACAAAACTATGATCAGTGATCACATTGTAGTGTTAGCTATGGGACCTTGAAGTACCCAAAAAGCTTCACTATATTAAATGAATTAATTATCATACATTACTTTCCTTATTATTTCACTCAAATTTAAATAAATTTTATAAAACATAGTAAGATCAGTAATGATATATAGACTAAAAAATTATATAAATAAAATAAGTATTATAGAAATGAGAATATTAAAGTAGATGCGTGAATATACATGAAATAATATAATAAGAAATAATTAGATCTAGAGAAAATTGGGATAACTTCAATTGAGGATAAACTCAAAGAGAGTTGGTTTAGATGGTTTGAAAATATAGATCGTAAGCCAGTTGAAGTTCTAGTAAGTAAAATTGAGTTATTTAAATTTGACCCTATAAAAAGAGGAAGAAGATAAAAAAGAATATGACAAAAAATTATTAGTAATGATTTTACATATTTTAGAGTTAAATGAGGATTGTTAATTGATAGAGTGTAATGAAAATAAAGAATTCATATAGCTAATTTCACCTAGTGGGATAAATGCTTGGTGGTAGTTGTTGCTGTTGTACTTAATACATGGTGGATAATCCAAGATACTAAGTCCCATATCGCAATTGCTTAAGAGGAATCCTTTAGTTGGGGAGAATAATTGAGGCACTAAAGACGGTTATGCATGAAGGTTGTTGCAAATCTGTTGGTAAGTTTTTGGTGGATGTTTATCTCGATAAAAAATGAGAACTTTGAGGAGGATAATTTTTGTTTGAAACCGAGTCATGAACAAGGTCAAGTCACAACCAAACAAGGTTGGTTGGCCTTTTTTGGTTTTTTCGTTAAGAAAATACAATAGATTAAGTCATTTTTTTCACTCTATTATATTTTAAAATAAACACAACAAATTAGTTTTCATAATTTTTAAGAATTCTTTTTTAGTACTCTTCTTCCTTATGTGAACTATTATCATTAAACTCGTTCACAAAATTATATTATTTATTTCATGCTTTGGTAGCAACTAATTTGGTGAACAAGTATGTAAAAGGTTATAGTAGATAAGTTGCTTCTATAATATCCTATTATTCTCCTTGTGATAGAAAAGTTGATTCAGATGCTACAGTCGATATTTGTGCTGCCAAGGCAAATAAAATAGATATTGTTTTGATGAGTCTTTTTACCGCTTTAACAGGCTCATATTATTGTCAAATTTTTCTTTAAGGTATAAGTAAAAATGTATTCATTCAAATTTGTTGGTGTTTGACTCTGTATTGTAGATTGCTTGCCTGCAGGTATTTTTCTCTTGTCTGAAGTAAGAGACCTCTTTGCCACCACTGACCTAGGAACGTTGGAAATTGTTGGGCTTTTTTGTGTTCCCGTTTGTATCTCTACATGTCCCACTCTCTTTGTGACATCCCGGTTTTTCGGACGCCAGAAAAGTAATATTTTTTTCATTTTTTTTTCTTCTTAAATTTCAACTCAAATTTTTAAATATCACAATTCAGAAATAACTTCAACTTCTCTTCCCTTGTCCCATGATCCTTCTAGTGTCACACCTGCCACCAAAAATGGCAGGAGTCTGTTAATACAAACCTAGTAGATAAAACAGTATCCAAAATAACAATAATCAATCCAATACTGCAAACAGATTGAATACAACTCATGTTTTAGAATCAAAATGAAATAAAATCAAACTCTACTGCAACAATTTTAATATGCAAGATAGTCTTAAAAATATTAACCTTTAATATCAATATCAGAATCATCTTTACTCATTATTATTATATTTTTGGGCCTCAAGTTTCTCAACTAATCACCTCAAATGCCTCAATCATTTTGGAGATCGTCATCTCCCCGTGAGTAACCTTTTCAAATTACATCACGGGACGCCGTCACGTCAATTATCATCAGAATTCTTTTTCAATGACTCTCATTAGCCATTTTTATGAAGTCGTGACCCCATCAGCCCCAAAAGGGCCTTGGACGTCGTCGCGCCAAAATCATATTATTTAAGCTCGAGCTAGGCATGTGTGATCGCTTGTGAGAAACCTACCTTACTCATCATCGCCTTTAATACAAATATCAACTCATTACTCAATAATAATCTTTACATACCATATCATAAATACATATTAATTATCATAATTTATCATTGAACACACTTATTCATCATAACATAATATTATTCTATTTAGTGATGTAGATTTATTATTTTCATACCCTTTCACCTAGAAATCTGACAAGAGTTCCTATAGGTTGTTATTCTAGAAGCCTTGATAGGAGCTGCACCTTGCATCAGTGATTTCTTTTTCGTAGGACATCACTCGGTGTACACTCCCCGCCCTCATCGAAATAACATATGTATAGGAAACTCTCCGCCCTCATCGGTTCTTAGTATACAAAATTTCATTAGTACGCTCGAGGTACTAAAGATAATTATATACAAGCAAATATGTTGCTATAATCTACGCTCGAGGTCGTAGATTATAGCGAAGTCCCTGGCGCTGGTGATCTTGCCCTGCATCAGTTATAGTGGAGAAATCAAGTGAAATCTTTGTAGAATAAGAAGTAAATTTTTAAAACCAATTGATTAAAACTTAAGCTTTCTTATTCAAGAAATGATTCAAGAAAGAGGAGAAAATCTGAGATTAAGCACAAAAATTTCAGCAACACAAAGAATGAAATCCAAATAATGTTAAGAACTTATACACCAAATAGCCTTGAATGCGTTGAAGAATCAAAAACTCTCTTATGGATCTCCTTAAGAGCTTTGCAAAATTAAACACAAAGAAGAGTTAGAATACTTAGAGAGTTGAGGGAGAGAGTTTGCAAAAAAAATGTTCACAATGAGCACAAGTGCAGCATACACTTAATAAAAATATTTTTTAAGTAATTTTTGAAGTGACTTGAGTATGAAATTACTTAAATACCCATGTATAGAAATGATGCCTAGCATTTTCACTTATAAAAGATGGACATGTGAAGAGCTAAGTAGTTTTTTTGAGCTATGAAAAAACTGTAGAAGAATAGTATAGCAAAGTGTTCATTGACAGCTCAAACAACAAGCCTAATGAAGTTGAAATGATATTTAGAATAACTAAAAAAAGTTATATAAACTTGCTTAGGATTTGGGCCAAAGTGCCGCATAGAATTAGCTTTAGCCTTAAATAAGATATTTAAGAACCTTAAAAAATGCTCAGCCTAAAACCTAAAAATCTCTAACAAAAAAGGATAAGGTTGGCGAACAACTTAACATCATTTTGCTAATTTTGAAAAGATAGAATAGGCTCAAGCTTATAGGTGAGATCCTCATACAAGAAGGGAAACCTATGATATCTTTAGTGTTAGACTCCTATGACATGTGAGAGGACAACTTTTGTCCTTTCTGATAGATATTTTAACGATTGGGTGAAGGAGATGTACGTGGAAGCTGATTCTAACAATCAGTTGGATCTCTCTGTGAAGGGGCTAGAAGGATTTTCTAGAGCAACTTAGTTGATTGTAACAATCAGCTTGGACGAGCTTTGAAAACAGAGAAATATGGTGAACAAGATTTTCAAAAGCTATGAATTAACTAGAGAGATAATAATAACTTACAATAAGAGAGAATTAGAGTGACTAAGGTTAATTTGAGTCTAAATTTTTTGGATTCAAGAATTAAAAGCAAAAATGAGTAAAAATTTGGCAATCGAGGTATGCTTACATTTATGTCCCAGAAAAAAAAAAAAAAATAATACATTTTTTGTTGTGCTTTTCTTGGACCTTGACGTAAATCCTCATTTGCACATTATAAATATGATTACACAATTAAAGAGAGGATTAGTTGATAAATTAAAATAATTGTTGTCATCAAAATTAATAGGATTCAACATTCTCTCCCTTTCTGATGATGACAATTACTTTAATGATCTAAAAGGAATATTGAAGAATTAACCAAATAAAAACTCCTGTTAAAAAATCACTGTTAAAGTAAATGCAAAAATTAACAAAGAAAGGTAAGAGGCATTAAAAGTATACTTGAATGTAAATGTATGAATGCTCCCTCCAAGTTGATGTAATTAATCACAATAAAAGTGGTAAGCAGCTTGAGCACATAATGCAATTAATCATAATGATAGTATTTTCTCTCTTTGGCATCATAAAAAAGACAAGCAAGTAGGATGATGCATTACATCAAACACAACACAATATAAGATAATAAATGTAAAATAATATAAGTAACAGTGAGGCACAACAAATCAGATTAAAAGTTCCACCATTAGATAGTCAAATCTAGAGTTCCATCATAATGTCTACTAGAGCACAAGTATGGAGTTTTACCACAATATTTTTTATTTAAAGCATTAGTAGGGAAATGTGCTTTCACAACAAAATATAGCATCATATATTTAGTAGAAGAATCAAAAGTAGTTACTAGCAAAAACCAAAACATATCTCAGAATTACTTGATGTTCATTCCTTTCCAGAAGTGAAGATTTCTAATTTTCAGCCAATTTGTCTATCTTGCTCATTATGGATAGAAGGAGCTTATGTTGATTAATTCATTCTGTGGCAAAATTAGCACTGAACGATGCAAGAAAGTCAACTTGAGCTTGAATTTCAAGAAGTTTTTGATTATTACTTTCAGCAATCTCTCTTGGATAGAGTAAAATATACTTGATGAGTTGAGAAGAGATGCAGGAAGATGGTGGAGGTGAAGATGGAACTTGTGATGACGAGGTTGTGGGAGCTGCACTAGTATACATGAGAGCATAGGAAAGTTTTGGGTGACGTAGCTTGAAGCTATTCGTGGAGTGGTGGTAAGATATTGAAGAGGGTTTTTCAAAGAAATCGATACCAGGACATGAACTCAAATAGTGGCATATGGTGTTGCCAAAATGAAAACTCTTATGAGAAGGAAATTTATCTGGTAGGTGAGTCCAATCCTCGATGGCAATAAAAATGATCTCAACCATATTTAGAATTCTTCCATTTAAAATGTGATATATTGCAGTTTGTTGTATATCGGTCCAATCACTTTTATGTACTTAGACTTGAATGAAACATTCTTGCAGTATCCATATCTAGTTCTGAATACTGTTTTAGGAATGTCTGTTTATTTTTTATTTTTTTTCAATTGATAGCATCCAAATCTTAGATCAATCTTGGAAATATAGAAGCTTCTTGCAATTGATCAAACAGATCGTCAATTTTAGGTAAAGGATACTTATTCTTAATTGTCACTCAATTTAATTTACGATAATCTATACACATTTGTAGGCTATCATCTGTTTTCTTTACAAATAATACTGATGCAGCCTATTGTGAAATACTTGGATGTATATAACTTTTATCTAATAGTTCCTGCAACTAAGTTTTTAATTCTTATGACTCAGCAGTTGCAGAGTTTTAGAAATGAATATTGTTCCTGATATGAGTTCTATTGAAAATTCTACTTTTCGATCTGTCGGTAATTCTGAAAAAATCTCAGGAAATACATTTAGACAATCCTTTATTATTAGTATAGCTTGTATTTTAACTTGCTCAAATTTGCATTTAGTGCCATTTCTAAATCTGTCACACATTCTTTTCTTATCAATTGATTTACTTAAATGGTTGAGATTAATGAAATCTTCTTTTCGTAACCATAATATACTATACCTGAGAATCTAGAAACATGAACTTTTATTTTTCTTCTCTCGACAATCAATAATTACTTAATATTCAAATAACTAATTTATTCCTAGTATCACATCAAATTCAATTATATGTACAACAATTAAGTTTGCCTGGAACTTTTGATCTTTAATCATATTCTTTACTTTACAAATAATTTCATTTCTACAGTTATACCCGTAGGTAGCGCAACATAAAGCATATGATCTAGTGGGAGTATTTCTAAATGCAGTTTTTATATAACAATTTCAGAAATAGAGTGTGGTGCATCAGAATCAAACAATACAACTACAGGTGAATTATTCAAAATGAGCGTACCTGCTTGACATTTAGTGACTCCTGAATGCATAAACACGAGGCTAAGCACTTTGTTCACCAGTTTTAGTAGTAATGCTATGCCCTATCCTGATGCACCTGTAGCTCCACCTCTACTACTAGGAGTTGAAGTCATAGAACCTGAAACTCATTCGTCACATTTTGCTGTCACCTTCTTTGGGCACACTCTGAAGAGATGATTCACTTCACCACAATTATAATAGATCCTATCACTAGCTTGACACACTCCTCCATGAAGTTTTTCATAAATTTGACATCTTGGTCTTCCAAAACTACCACTAGTACTTGTAGATGCAGTAGTCCTATTAGAACTAAATCTCTTTGGTGCTGATCCTTGATAAGCTTTAGATGCAATGACTTTTTGCTTTCCCAATTCTTCTTTCTTGGCTTGCCCCTCCAACTGATTATGCTCCACTACTGCTGTTGTTTCCACTAATTTAGAATATAACATATATCAAAATGGTTCAACAGGTGCTCGAATTGAAGGTACAATCCTGTACTTCTCTTCATTAGGTACAAGTGCAGGGGCAAACTTTACTAGAGCAGTAAATTTTACTTCATATTCTGCCATCGTCATATCTCGTTGTACTAAATGGCTCAAGTCTCTTCTGAATTTATCATATGCTGTAGTTCTTTTTAACTAATCATGTGAAGTAGTTCTTTTTATTTTTTTATTTATTTTATCTTTTAGACTCTAGTTTCTTGGAATATATCTCAACTGTCTTTCTTTATCATATATATACATAGGATTCTTGCCAACTTTTACACCTCGCAAATGAAGGAATGCCACACATACAACCATCTTCAAATTCAGAAGGTTTACTTATATTGGCAACCATCCTCGAATTTAGCAGGCACTATGAAGAGCTTATTCATTGGGGCCACTTTTCATTTTCTGCTTACTACTAGGGCTTCCGGCACTAATTCCTACGCTTAACCGCCGCGTATTCAAACGTCGTAATAGCTAACAGGGATTTGACGACGGTTTGGACTGTCGTAAAAGAAAACTTTAAACGGCGGTTGACTTATGTCAACCGCCGTGAGTGTAATACTATAGACGGTTGTTCTCTAAAGAGAATCGTCGTCTATATGATAACTATAAATGGCGGTTCTCCAAAGAGAACCGCCTTCTATAGTTATACTATAGACGGTGGTTCTATTCGAGAACCGCCGTTTATAGTTTTTTTTTTTTTAAATAAAAATTTGATATTCAAAAATTTTTTTATCAAAAATTAATACATTCATACACAGCAGTAATATACATCCAGAAGTCATTTCAATCGATGAATTCATAAAGAAAACATCAACATTGATTACATAAAACATAACTTCAATTACATTAACTTTTAATATTACATAGCAAAACAAATGTAGATACAAAATTAGAAATAAAATCACATTATTTTGAATCTGAATTCATGGAACAAAACTGCTCCATAAGCTCCATGGCCTCAAATGTACTTATGCTGAATGACTGTAAAAAGAAAAAATATATAAATATCATATTGCATGCAAAAGTAGCTTTAAGAAATAAAAATGAATAGTTGTAACAAATGTCATACTACAAAAAGAGAAATGAGGATACTTTATTTCAGGTTTTCAATATGTAATAAATCCAATATGTTCAGAAATAATTAACTAAAATTGTAAATCTCGTTCACAAAAATATTATAGATTTTCTATTCTAAGAATGAGTAGAGGATGCATACCGATAAGTGAAATATAATTCTTGAGCTATTTGTGAACACAAAATGAATTCCTTGCTTGGATGTTACACTGTCATCTACCTGTAGGATCATCATTATTATTAATTAATAAATACATATATATATATAATAATCAACATTAATATTAAGGTAAAGTACATTCAGGTCTTTAAGGTTATTGTATAATTTTACACCGGTTTATATTTTTAAATTTTTAATATCTGAGTCCCTTATGTAGGTTCACATTCTTAATTAGGTCCCTAAGGTTGTATTAAATGAATCATGCAGGTCCATTAAGACGGTTTCTAACAAAAAATTATTAAGAAAAAAGTAAAAAATTGATAAGAATTAGGATAAAATTCAGAAAGGTTTACCTAGAGGGACGAACAATTATAAAAAAAGGAGAATTCACAAACATGTATAAAAAAATGGAAGAGTGTTGTATGCAGCCGAATCAGGCATACATAATGATCTAATGTGTTAATCATACCAAAATGATATGTGTGCTGGAGCCCAATATGTTCAGCAGATCTGGACATCTGATTCTGCCCAATGTAGAATTTATCTTCTGAAGCTCTAATCCTACCATTTAAAAGAAAGCACAATTATATTCAAATTGTACAAATTAACATACATGATAATGTAATGTGTTAATCATACCAAAATGATATGCGTACTGACCGGGTTGGATTTCACTTAATTGACCTAAACTCAAGAGATTTAAATGTAGAATATGCAAGTTTAAAAATAATTAATTTTCTAAAATAGTAAATTAAATAAAATGAATGGCATGAAATTTTAAGAAGCATAATATTAGTCTTAATAGTAATATTTATGGTAATTTTAAAATTATAAGTATGAGACTAATATATGGTTTATATGAACTTTTGTATATAAATAAAATCATACCTACGTAGTTATTTTTTTAAGCTCCACGATATACACCTGTAAATTAAATTAGTAATTAAGATTTTATAATTATCACATAAATAATCAAGATAAGAGATTATTTTAAATATTATACCATCTCATAGTTTTCATTCATCTCATATACATGCTGTCAATGACTCACGAATATCATTGTCAAATTCGTTATTACTAAATTCGCTCTTATTTTCTAACAACTACAAAATTAAAATTAGTTAATAACATATAGAATTAAAAATCAAAAGTCAATATGATTTTCAGGTTGCTTCGATCCAAATATCTACAAAGTCAACATTATAAATTTACGTTTCATACATAAATTAGGAGATAAATTGTAAATAACCAAGAAAATAGGCCAACAACTGTGCTGACTATTTTGAACACTGTGCGGATTAAAGTTATCAGTGCACAGCCCAAGTCTTAAATTCCTCGGATCTTCAGCAAAATTTGGAAATCTAATATCGAAAGATTTTCATTGTGATGAATCAGTAGAGTCGCATTATTCTATCAAATACACGTCCTTCATCATAATCATGCCAAGTAAAATTTTTAGCATATTCTTTATTTTGAAATAGTCTTACAAAGCGCGGTATCGGAGGCAAATACCACAGCTTTTTCTGGAATACCATATTTTTCTTTAATGCCATTGCACACAGCTTCCACCTTGATTTCCCACATTCTGGACATTGTTCTAATCTATTATACTCATTCTGATATAAAATACAATCATTAGGGCATGCATTGATCTTCTTATAATGCATTCCTAACTTACGAAGCATTTTCTTTGCTTCGTAAGTTGAATTCGGAAGTTGATTGGGAGCTGGTAACATATCTTTTATAAGAATAAGCAACTCTGTAAATCACTTGTTGCTTAAACCATTTGCTGTCTTTAAGTTAAACAAACGCATTAGTGCGAAAAGTTTAGTAAAACTTTTACAGTTAGGATATAATGGATTCTTAGCCTCTTGAAGCAACTCTTCAAACTGTTCTGGAGCTTCTGATAAATTATTTTCGATATCCCAAACAAGATCTTCCATTCTATCTTTCTCGATTGTATTTTCAATATTAACATTAGCATCTGCACATGTAGATGATGTACTTCTCCCAATATTATTCATTTCATTTCTTACAGATTCACCGTGCCAAATCCATCTTTCATAAATCTCATCAAATCCATGAAAAAATAAATGATCTTTCACCATATTGGCTTCAAATAATTTCATATTTCCACATCTCAAGCACGGACATCTTATTCTGTCATTAACTAAACATTTATTTTTCAGTGTGAAATCTATAAAGGAATTTACACCATTATCATATTCAAATGATCGTCTATCCATTTTAATCCAAGATCGATCCATATATAACTACATATATGATTAGGCATAATATAATTAATGTGTGTTAATTAATTCAGTTTAGATACTAAAAAAATTCTACTTATACTTCAGAATTAACATATAAATAAACTGAAAAAAAAAATTATTATTTACCTTATGTGAAATTAAGTAGAAACGATAGTTAAAATTTCTAAATCCCAATATTTTGTAATCAACCTGAAAAAATAATAATAAAATAAAAAAAAATAAAGAAGTAGATTTTCCTTAAGAAATAAATTTTTGAATCCAAATATTTCGGCCAAAAACAAAAATAAAAAAGAAGAAGAAGAAAGTGATGAAAGAAGGTGAAGTTTGCTATATCCGACGTCGGCGGGGATGTAGGGCCGCGAATGCAGCTAGATCCAGCGTCGGCCGGCGTCGGCGAGGGAGTAGGGCCGCGAATGCGGCTAGATCCAGCGTCGGGAGCCGTCGGCGAGGGAGTAAGGCCGCGAATGCAGCTAGATCCGGCGTCGACGAGGGTGTAGAGCCTCGATGACGCTAGATCCGACGTTGGGCAGCATTGGCGAGGGTGTAGGGCCGCAAATGCGGGTAGATCTGGCGTTGGGTAGGGTGTAGTGCCGTGATGAGCCTAGATCCGGCGTTGGTGAGAGTGAAGGGCCGCGAATGTGGCTAGATCTAGCTTCGGCCGGCGTCAACGAGGGAGTAGGGCCGCGAATGCAGCTAGATCCGGCGTCGGCGTGGTACATCCGGCGTCGACGAAGGTATGGGGAGAATGGCAGCCAAAGAAAAGGAAGATGGAAGAGGAGATCGACACGCGCAGCTTGATCCGGCTAGGTGAAGTCCACCGGCGACGAGCAACCCTCGCGTCGCGACGTTCAAAAATGCAAGCTTAGAGAGATCTACGGTTTTCCGTTTGAAACAAATGAGCCAATTGAATTGCAAGCTAGTGATCAGTAATCGATTATATAAGTAACTTTAGACAGCGGTTGGCTTAGCCAATCGCCGTCTAAATCGAGTACTTTAGACGGCGGTTGGCTGCCTTAACCGCCGTGTAAAGTATAGACAGCGGTTGGCTCAGCCAACCGCCATCTAAAGTGTATCTACGGGGGATTTTCAAGGTCGACCTTCAGCAGCGACCCTCAACAGAAACTTTGGTCATCTTGGGAGATTTTTCCAGGTCGACCTGGAGGCGACCTCAATAGGGAGGTCGACCCGAGGTATACATGGCGGTTGACGCTTCCAACCGCCCTCTAAAGTACTGGCTTTAGACGGCGGTTTCTTGAGTTAACCGCCGTCTAAAATGTATCTACGACGGTTCACATTGTCAACCGCCGTATAATATTTTGTCGGAAAATTTTTGCAGCAGTTTCTCTTGTTAACCACTTTTATAAATGTACCGTAAAATGCATATATTGTACTAGTGAGGGTTACTATATCACATAGCATGAGCATAGATAGAAATATAAACACGACAAGAAATCTTTTTTAATTTATTGTTGAACTTAAATAGCATATTAATTTTACTTAATTTCTTAGTTTTCATTCTCTTATAAGTAGGTCTAATTTTTATATTTAAGTTCAAATTTATTTATTCTAATTCAGATTAGTTTTAATTGATTTTTAAATCATATTTTGAGTTGCTAGCAATTATAAAAATAATCTAATTGCATGCTTAAAATAATACCTTAACAAACAACATATCAAATATTAAATATAGAACCTGGATGTCACACTAGTAGAGATGTTGACATTGGTACTGACCCCTCAGCTCAATCTTCACGCATCTCTAATAAGGCTCGATCCAAATGCAGTGGGGTATGAGAGTATCTTGAATTATATATTAAACCTAACAGTGATCTGAAAAGACTCGAGTATGTTATTGTTTGCAAAATTTGTAAAAATTAAAACTCATGCAAACAAGATAGTATGGGTAGTGGGTCGGGTATATTTAAGCACTAGATTAGATTTCACAAGTTTGATGAAAAAATTTGTCAGCTAACGACTGTAGAGGCAAACTAAACACAACTAAATCCACAATACCATCATTATTTGAAAATGATAAGGCATACAGAGGTTTAGTTAGATTCATTATTCAAACTGAATAACTATTCAGAAATATGTGAAAAGAAGAGTTTCTTACAATATATTATTTAATATTTATAATCTCAATCTAATCATATTTCATGAAATTTATATGAAATTTCTTATTCAACGCCTTACTGATATTATTTGTAGGGTTAGATTAACTTCTAATAACTGGATTAGCATTAACGAGGAAATTTACCTAATTGCTACTTGTTAATAGATTGATAGCTGGTGGGGAACACAAAAACACATATTATAATTAAATCTATTATATGAAGCTCATACAAATTCTATTTTTTTCTTATATTCGAAATGTTTATAAAATTTATGGTATCGAAAATAATTTTTTTTTACTATTTTAGATAATGCTTAAAATAACACTTCTATAGTTAGTTTTTTACAGAGGTTTTAAGATCTCTTTATGGATATTTTTTTATGTTAGATGTGCATGTCATATCATAAACTTGTGCTTTTGTTGCTTTTAATGTCGAGCATTTGACTATTGACAAAACTAAACATATTATGAAATAGATTCAGTTGAACTCAAATGTAAAACATGAATGAAAACATATTTGTATAACTGTACGAAAAACTAACAATAAAAAATCTTTGCCTATTGAAATTAGATAAAATTCTCTTCATCCTTTAATTGAATCAGTTTTACTGTATGAGGATTTAAAAACTACTAAAAATTATTCCCAAGTAATAGTTTTTATAGGTCTACCACTAAAAAAGAATCTACAATGTTCAATTTATCAATTATCTGTCATATTATCTATAATAGTTGCAGCTAAAGATACTTTACAGTCCTCTAAGCATCAAATTCCTTCAAATACTTTTTCCATATTACCAATCTATTTTTCTGCTGTCATTTGATCAATTGTACCTTCGAAATGCTCAGGTCTTATTCATTGGAATAGCTCTACTACTCTTTCCATATATGCCTCCTCATCTTGAGCCTAAACTAGTTATGGTTGCCTAGAAGTTACCTCCAATCTTTCAGCTATAACAGTCACCACTTGATCCAATTATTCTCTATCTAATAATATTCTTTGACTTTGTACTACTTCTTTTCTTGCAGGATATTCAGTACTGCTAGAAGGTAGAGTAGTAGTAATTCCCGTGCAATCATAGTCTATTACCACAATATAACATATACTTATTGAATTATTGTCTACTACTATGAGTGTATAATCCCATTTTACTCTTTTCAAAGATTTGCCTTTCCTTAAGAAAAATTCTCGCTCTAATACCACTCAATGGCACCCCCTTTCAAGACACCATGAATAAAAACTTATTTTGTTGGGGAGGTTATAAATTGAATCAAATAACTTTAATAGTATTATACATTTTAAAACTTGCAGCAAAAGTAACATAATTAAAATACGAAATTGAATTGCAGAATATGTCTAAACACAAGTTTATTTATATACAACTCATATTCATTAATCTCAAATCTCATTCATACATCCTGATTTATATAAAAGTTACAAGTCTAATTGAACATAAAGTTCCTAATTTTAATGCTTATCGTCTCCTTGTGTGTCACTTTCATCACCAATACATGCCAATAAAGGCATTAGTCCACCGACCTCAGTACTTAATAGGCAATAAGCATTAACTTGCTAAATAAAATATTTAGATATAAACTTACATTACTCTTTTTTATTAACAACAATAATATATAAACATGATAATTAACAACTATAAATAACAAATAACCATATTTAATTGACATTCAAATAATCACATGTTATAGTCCTTTTTATTCTTTATTTATTTTATTGTTTGGCTCTGATTTCTTAGAATATGTCTCAACTATCTTTTTTCATCATCACATATACATAAAATCCTTGGCAACTTTTATACCCCTCAAATGGAGAAATGTCACATATATAATTATTCTCAAATTTAGCAAGTTGCTTACACATCTTGGCAATCATTCTCGAATTTGACAGATTATCATATCACATAGCTCAAGCATAGGCAAAGGCATAAGCGCAATAAGAATCTTTTTTTAATTCATTGTCGAGCTTCAAAGCATCATATTAATTTCATTTAGTTCAAGTCCACAAGTCATAAGTTACTTTTTAACTTGGTAAACAACTTAATAATTCATTAAATACACATTATTATGCTCTTTGACATTGTTAACACGTGGTTCCTGCGCTGCATCCTGGCCGAACACGTGGCGCCTGCCAGGTTTGTACTTGATTGATTGGATTTCCTGACTCAGCTTCAGATTTTGCAGGACTCTTGACCCAGGTCAAACATCGGGCACGAGGGTTCAGCCAACCCTCGCCCACGACGATCCAGGATCAACCTTCGTAACCTCGGGCACGAGGGTACGAGGTAACGCCTGTCACGATCAACTTCACCTACCCCCGCCGCTCTCCGTACAGACGCTCTTTCCCAGAAGAAGTACCAGCATTAAAAGATGTCATCTTCCCGTACGAATGGCAAATCTCTCCGGTGACAGATAAACGGCGCTCGGAGATCGTCCATCACTTTTTCACCGGAAAACCAGGGAATCTGGGTGAAGCTGCACCATCCCTGCCTACAAATATCGCTGAACAGTCCTCCAAGGACATAGAGATACATACATACACACAGACAGGCGGACAGAGAGGGGCAGGACGAAAAACAGAACTCTCTCTCCAGAAGGGTTTCGATTGTAACAGGACTCCGGCTGAGGAGCTCCTGGCCTCTTCTTCTTCTTCTTCTTCTTCTTCTT